>JAAXOA010001408.1:0-16065 GCA_036561885.1 Salina celebensis
ATTTTCTGAGAAATAGAGGTGAAGAAATACTTATAACCCCCATTCAAAGTTTGTCTATTATGAAAAAACATCAATGAAGGTGTGCCAATTTTCAATACATCAAAAAATACTTCATCCTAAAAAGGTAATACCACACTAGACCAATGCTTGGACACTTAATGTTATGTTTATTTATGTGATTTGAGTAGTCTACAATACGTTTCTTCCGTTTACAAAAAGGTAAGAGATGAAAGCAGGATTTAAACTTTCGGAGAAAGCATATGCATACGTAAAAACTTGCGTTTAGTATCCAAAAGGACCACATATACCGGGTTTCCGAAGATATACGTACATAAGACCGGGTTTGGTTTTCGTTTGACCCTTTTTCGGATTCTCGTTAGCTTCCTTAGCTTCATTTCTAAGAAAATAAGTTTTTTATGTGGGTACCTTATTACAATCAAGTTGGCATATTTCGTTGGAGTTTCCATTTAAAAATAAACCACGAACTGATCAAACTTGATATGAAGCAATGGAAAATTGCTGATTTTCTTTGAAAGAGGTGGTCCAGAAAATTGTTCATCCTCTTTGGCTGGACATTATATACACCCTCATTTCCATTCCTATCTAACAAAAAGTTTTCTTTGTAAAAAAACCAAAGAAACTTTTCGACTTGACTAGCAAAAGGGATATTTCCAATACCTAGAACCACTTTTTTTGCTACAAATGTAAAAGATAATCATAGCATTGGGCTTGTTAAGGAAAAAGAAACGTATTTTCCAGCTTGACCAATATTGGATTGGATATAGGAGGATGATGAGCCAAAACTTTTTTTATTGAGACAGCAGAAGAAGTAAACCGGAAAAATAAACTCTCTCCAAGATTCAATTTCCTGGATTTCAAGACTCCTTACTGCCTGACAATCCTGATAATTCACGAGCTCGTATCAGGGAAATTCGGAGGAAAGAAAGTTAGTGGTTTCATTCTAGGAGATTACGTGACTATTGTGAGATGAGGCTCTTGTGTTGACTGACCCCCGTGAATTCCAAAGTCCGGATTTTCGGTTACAGCCACGGGGCCACGAACCACTGCTAGTGGCATTTTCCTACAATATAGAATCCAGCGGTAGCACATTCAAATTTAAATTTAAAGACAAAGATTTTGGAACACTCGTTCAGCTTGAGGGGGTTAGGGCTTCAATATTGTTGTTAACTGATTTATATTGGAATGAAATATAGGAGCGCGTATATAGCAAGGTAAACTGTTATTATCACATACTATTTGGCTTATGGCAGAAAGTTATATCCATAATGTACAATCAGGATATTGTGTAATCGAAAAAAACATTCTAGTATTCCTAGTGTACATTCTAGATTATAGGCAAAAATATTGAGTGACGATGGACGAAATCATGCAATGAATCATCAAGATCGGCAAATAAAGAAGCTAATATGTAGATTTGCAGAACAGACCAGGCTAGTCGATTCATTGAGTGATTGAGTTTATACATATTTTGCAGACTAGTACTATGTAGGAGCATGTAATCGCCACGTATTTAGCAATTCAATGGGATTAAATTACAATAATATTCTTAACATGGGATTCGAATCGATCAAAAGAATTATCTTGTGTCCAAAACATAACAGAAACGTTATAGATACTGTTTTTTACTTGGATTAGCCTTATATTATTCGCCAGGAAGAGAAGGTGTATTATGTTTTACGAATTTCACAAATCGTCTTTCTTGTACAGGATGTTCATGAGTCCCTTAAATACACAAAATCAAACCTTTGTCCCAATTCCAAACAAATTGCATTCGCTTGACAGTTTTAATAGATCCTGCTTTTAGGTAAAAATGCCCATGAAGATCCAAGGAATTTATGGTTGAAGCATATTTGTGTAGCAAGAAGTAGGATTTTCTTCAATAAAAACACAATAGCACTATCTCGCAGTATTAGGATCATTCATAATGATCGCTCTCCGATCACATTACACTAACTTGATAGTTGCTAGTATACCGCTTTATCCTATACAAATTTCTTTGAGGACTTCTGTGACCTTGAGCAAAGAGTCACATCAAGATGTGGAATGCCGTCCCAAAATGTACTTGCATGAACCATCATACTGCCGTACGCGTAACAAAATTGGATTTTCTCGTGTCCGATCCTTTGGCTTTAAACGATGATTGACAAATGTAAGTTATACTGACGTTTTAAAATATACATACAAAATTACTAGACTGATGTTGGCCGCATCGAAGAGTTATCGATGATACATGGAGAAGTTATCGCTTAGTTTATCCTGGGTGGTACAAGTGGGCTCTATATGACGCTAATCTATAATCTGTTTTTACAATTTCAAATCATAATAGCTGAAATACTACTCTCATATGTATAAGAAACAAACGAGGAATCACATTCATGAATGTAGCAGCTGACAACGATAACCATAGGGTAGCACATTCACCCCAAATAATATCCTATTGAATGTTCATGAGCCAGATATCATACCCGATAATTTCTCTTTCAAAAAAAAACTACGCATACTACAATACACCTCAGTCGGTTCAGTAAACGATTAGAAAAATATATGAATACGCACGACAATTCTTTGGATGAATAGGTGGTCCCAATAACCTACCTAAATTGGAAATTCAAAAACCATTTAATTTCTTTATGGAATAGATTTCACGGTAAATCAGAAAGCGTTTTAACCTCCCTTCCAAATAAAAATTCCTTTTATGCACGGTTATCAAGAATGTATGAATCCAATTCATATTTTGTGACAAGCATGAGTTGAAAATGGTAATGGCAACTCTTCAACCATTTGGTCTCATAAGCGATTCATTAGTGTAGAAGCAGAAGTTGGAAGTACGTATTCCGAGGCGACTTATCAATTTACAGGACATGTCACAAAACTTCGGACGCATAATATTTATTTCCTGCCAATAGTACACAGACTGGATAGGGAAGTTAGTGAACTGTGACGAAACGTGCAGCGAATCGTCACAATAATTTGCATGTTAATTAATAAAAACCCTAAGTCTTCAGCTTCAATTTTATCCTAAACATTTGTCTTTCTGTTTTATTTATTCCGTACCCTTCCATATCTTTACAATCAATGCATATTTTATATTTCCAATATTTGTGATGCAAAATTGTGCCAAAAGTTACATCGCCCTTTGAATGAGATTTTCTCATTTTTACTAGTGTATCTTTCATCGTATTTCATTCCAAAATACTTTTTATGGTAGTTCTTCGGACGTTCCAATTATTGAATAACGAATTGTAGACTTTAATAATTTCTCTCAACTTCCACATAACCAAATTACATGTATTACTATATTTTCACGATAAACGACATTCCCTTACTCTGCAAACGGACACATAGCAAAATGGGCACCATTCTTATTTCCATTCTCTCCAAAAAAAAAATACTCTTATATCCCTACCAAGCAAAAAAGCTCACCGAAAAGCAGGCAACAACCCAGACTTTTTACCCTTTCTGAATGGAAAAAAGAACACATTCACATCAAACATTGAAGCGAACTAAACAACACCAAAAAGACACGGGCAGATGGTAAGCACAAGTTAGTTCACTACCAACTGTGGTCCCTTCCACACGCTTAGGAGCGATAGTGGAGCTATTCTACATGAGCCACGTTTCTTCAAAAACCCGTGCTCTTGAACGGAAAGCTGTAAACACAATCTCGTATTATTCTTGTAGCTAGATTTTTTTCACACATCACACTAGCTATTGTAAAGCCGGTTTTTAAACCTGAAATAAGCATGTTAACAATGCTCCTATGAAAAAGAGAAAAAACCTTCAGATAAAGGAAAAAAATACCAGACTTGGGTTGCCTGCGCTTGTATACAACGTGAAAAGAGCTCTTTGCACTAACATGAACTGTCTTTGTCGTTGTTTGTGCAGTTATTGTGGTTGAAGGAATCTTTTTTTGAAATATTATTACTGTTATCACCATCATCATCCAATTTCTTGTGCTCTTCTTCTTCTGGTCGTGTCGGATATATGGATCATTTTTTGTTGTTGAGAATGTAATATCATTACTGTCTCCGCGTAAAGTGGCCCTGGAAATGAGAGAAATACTGAACTTTACTTGACTCTTTTACACGAGAACGTTGTAAAGAAAGAGGCAAACGGATACGGATATTACTACGTTATTTCGGAGCACATTAGTAATGGAATTTTAGGAGGGTGATTGCAATAGCAAGTGGCTGAAGTAACCGTGAAAAAATATACTACATGGGAAAAACAGCCAAAATTTTGGTTTTACTGACAGTGCTACTCATTTTTCTACTGATGCATTATTGAACAGGAAGATATCCATAATATTGTTGTTATTACTGTCATTATTTTGAGAGATTTTTCAAGAAAAGTGAAACATTTACAGGATGGAACATATTTAAACGTGAACTTGTGGGATACAAGGGCTTGTCAACAGTTTCAAGTTTTATTTTTGGTGACTGGACAAATATTGAGAAAAAAGGGAAAAAGTGGGTATTAAATGCGTGCAGTGTTCAATAAGTATTTTTAAGTGGAAAACGTGTAAAATAGTGATTGTTTTATGAAGATAACAAGTAATGACTTTGCTATCTTCTTCCTGTCATGTTATTTGATGAACTAACAGGCTTAACAGAAATACTGTGTAAGTACATCTTGACAGATGGGTACAAAAAAGTGTCTGAGATAAAAAAAACTTACCTTTTCTTGCTACAACGCTTTTGTGTCAATTGAAATTCCCAGGATCAAGTTGGAATATAAGTGCCCTCTCAGTTCGACTAACTTGGTCCAATTTATGATGAGATAAGGAACAACTTACCTAATCATATCCTTTTTTCCTCAGAGCGTGATCATATCGTAAGTGTAAATGTGTCAGTTCCTGCCAAACAAAGGTTTTTGATGACTAAATTTCAGTAAAAAGGTAAACAATTCGAAAAAAAATCAAACAAAGAGTGACTATTGAGTGGAATGTAAACAATTATTTTAAAAACTGAAATCGCTTCGTAAGAATTTTACATTACTGAACAACTCAAGGACACATTGGCTTATATACACAGACCCAAATTGAAAACCAAACGAGCGGTCGGCCACCCGGGTAATTAGTCTATATTAAGATTACTGATCAAGTGCAAACGAAGTCCGAATTGGGGACTTAATGCTTCCCTGTAAAAGTGCTGAAAAAGTATTTGTCGCTGGATAACACTGTCACAACACATCCTGTGTAGACATTTGACTGCGAAAAACTTTCTTTTTATTTCTCATCCGCGTATCCCTTGTGTTTGTTACTGCATCGTGTGCTGCTGGGAGGTGAAAAGCCCATCAAGCAATGTGACGGAAACGTATAGCAAATGGGAAATGGTTTTCACTGGAAATCTGCCACACATGCTAAAGCAACTTTAGTTTTCCAGTTGTAGCATGTGAGTTTCGTGACAATGATGGATTTATTGAAAACAACATTTAACGCAAATTATTACCCTGTCCTGGGTTGAGAGGAAAAAGTTTACTATTCAAATAGAAATGATTATATGGTTGTGTGTGTAGCTCTCACGGGGCACACATTGGTGATGTGACAAGTGAAATGTGAAAAAGTAAACACCTAAAATTCAGTTTTACCCAATGATACTCTAAATGTTATTCACATTTTGTGGTGAAATGTAATCTATTCTGCATAAACTCTTTGGTTTGGGCAAGAGTGCCACCCAAAGCAAACTGTAATATCCTCAAAATCTTTGCTACTTCAAAGCAAATACCGGCAAAGAGAGAAAGCTCAAGTGACTCTGATGATGATACGTTGTCGTCTCTAGAAAATGGAAAAAATGGTATGAGCTGAGACAAAATTGCATTCCTCCTCGTCGGCTACATTTCGCAGACACAACTACCCCACACGTTGTTCTACAAGACATATCGAATCCGAATTGGAGTGCACTTTATCCAATTTTATGTCCGCAACAACAAAATGGAATAAAAAATTGAAATTCTTATGCCTACACGACACTCCACAAAAAAACCTTATTTTATCGTCCATGCATGTTAACAAAAAAAAGTCTTTGATACTTGAGTGTGTGTGTCTTTTTGGATTCTAGTTCCAAATTCAATTTTTCTTCGCTAAGCTGGATAGAGTTGTGGTATGCATGCAAATACCAAACCCAGGGAAAGTTTGCATACCTTGGTATGTAGAGGAGGAGCCGTGGAATCGCAAACTACTTAAAATGAATTTGCAGTTTCTGAGCGAAAAGCAAGAGAAAGGGGGAATGTAATAAAAAGAAGAAGGAAAATGGATGGGAAAAAAGTTTACCATTTTCTGCGTGTCAGATTATGCGTTCGTTCTAATGCGTAACAAAACTGACGAGTTTACCGAGTGAGAATCTTTTTTCATAGAGATTTTTTTTATTCCAGAGCTGCCTTCTGGCACTAATGTTGTTTTTCGTTTTATTTTGGAGTTTTGTCCATGAAAAAGATAAAAACTCGTAGAGTACACACAACCATCAGAGTAAATAGTTTGTAGATTTGAAACTCTAGGTCGGTCTCTCGTTTTCTGATAAAAAAAGGAGTACATTGCATGCACGAAGCATCAAAAGGAGCTTGACAAATTGAAACACTCTTCATGAACCTGTGTACTGAATTAATTTCAATGTTGTTTGAATACATGAAAATATCCTGGAGAAAATTTCCAGTGTAGATATTTTTTTGCGCTATTTAGGTTCTTTTATAATGCATCAGTCGACACGCAAGCTGGAGCAGATGTTGTCCCAAATGGGCTGTATTTTTTATGAGATTGAGGACAGTAATTGGCTTAATTATAGTTTCACTAAAAGCGATACCTACTTGGCAACTGCGTTGAAAATTTGTAAGACAACGTGCAAAGCACCATTGATAAATGCCACACTAACGACTATCAAACTCTCATCTATGGGAAGGCTTAGCTGTACATAGGAATACACCTCGACATTTATATTTTCCCAGCTTTAAATATGTCTACTTCCGTCGTATCATCAGCACCCGCAGGCACTCTCGGACATCATCAACAACAGAAGCATCACCAAAGACAAGTATTCAACTGGCTGGACGATCTCAGGTTGACTCATCTCTTTGACAAATTCATAGAGAATGGCTACGAAGACCTAGACTTGTGTATGAAAATAGGCGACTCCGATCTAAACGCCATTGGTATTCACGATCTCCGTGAGAGAATCGCAAGTGCTCCAAGCAGCTCGCCAACTGCAACACGAGCTCCAGCATCAACTCCATCAGAGACAAAAACAACTTGAGAGCAGTTCCATCAATGCTGAAGGTGACGTAAGAAGCGGCAGTGGAAAGACTGGAGTAGTTCCCAGTTCCTTCCTCAAAGCGCTATCACCCACAAGAAGGAAAATTCCTGGAGACGTATTAATAGCTAGTGGAGGTGGTGTTGCTGGTTCGAGTAGGCCTTCCAGCCGTTTGGGTGGTAAGCACATGGGGTCATCATAATAGCCAAAGCGAAGAATTAGAACTGCAAGAGATACGGCGATATCATCATTTCCAGCAGACTCACTCCCCATCCAACGCTCACGCCCCATCATCACCACAAACTGCATCAACAGCACTCTCATCATTTTTCCATCAACAACAACAGCAGCAAAACAGTTTCAATGAATTGATCCACCATCAGAGAAGGAATGCTGGGGCTGGTGGAAATGGCTTGGAGCATCCACACCATCAGCAAAGCTTACTTCTCCTTGGTCGACGGACACTTCCCCTTCATCAACAACATCTTGCAAGAGACTATCCCTCTGCAGATGACATTCATGACGGCCCCGACGATGATGATGACAACGGGGATTACTCGGAATGCACTGATTTCGATCTCATTCTGAGTGCACAACGAGCCTGTTCGACGAGTATTAATCATAACAATAATATTCATCATCTTCAGCAGCTTCATTTGGGCGGTAGGGAACAGGGTGTTGGTTTGGGAGGGTTGCCTCCATTGTTTGTGGAACAGTGTTCTTGTGATTGTGGCTTATTTGCCGAGGACGGACGGCCATTGTGCCGAGCTCCGCATCTTCATTTTCAGAGTTCAGGTACGGTGGAGGATGACGAACCATTTTACGAATCAGTCTCACCTCAGCCACCTCATCAACACACACCTCATAGGAAACGACACCCATCAGCTAGTAAAACACATTCGCACCATTTGCATCAAAGCCATGTAAATTATCCGGTTCCAGCTTTACCTCTTAATTACAGCGGAGGGAAGCAAGATCAGAATAATAGTGGAAGCAACACGAGCAGTAGTAACACTACCACCACCAGTGGTATCGTCATTGACGATAATAATAGCAGCAGTACTGGTGCTAGCAGTGTCATAAGTGCTAATAGTAGTAGCAGTGCAAGTCATAATGGCACTCATTCCCAACCTAATTTCATCATTCTCAGAAGCCAATTAAGGGATCAGATCATCCAAGACGGGATCAACTTTTCACGGGTGAGTCAATTCACTCTGGTGTTATATGCTAGTTTCATTGTTATGATTATTACACTGTTGAAAATCATTTTCAAACCACTTCCTCCTACGTTTACTATTTTTTGTTCTCTTCTGAGGTTTACTTTTCAGAATATTGCTTTATCTTCACGAATCTTTAAAATTTTCCCTGAAAACCCACGATACCTTGTTCTTGCTCAATAATATCTCCAGTCAGGCATCAGAAAGGACCTTTGAGTACAAAAGAAAATTACCTATTCTCCAATTCTCTTCTTATTACCTCTGCGTCCGTCTAGGTTTCCTCTCCTGTGTGTGGTTGTAAAACCACCACTACTGGATACAAGCGTACAATCTGGTAGGCATAATGCTTCCGTTCCAGAAACCAAACTGGGCTTCTTCTCCATAATAGAAGAACGAGATTATTATTTAATGTTGCTCTGCTTCTCATGAGACTGTTTTCTGTTTGAGAGGGGGAAAATCTGAAAAGTCGATGGAGCATTCTTCCAGACACTCACTTATTTCTAAACTTTTTCTTGTGTTCACCAAACAATAATAAAAGTTATGAATATAATTATTATGATAATTACCTGAGCTCCCGATCAAACCATTTTTATTCGCTAACGTTTTGACTGGTTTTACTCTCCTCGAAGAGTTACACATTTCATTTTCATTATGCCCATTTAGAGCTCAACCAACCAAAAATTACTGCCTCATGATTATCATCATTGTTTTTCTATTCTATTCAAATTTTTCTTTCTCGTCTCACGAGAAACTACTACTGGAATAGGAAAAGGTATCCTCTGAAAGAACGACTCGGGCTTCTTGTTCTTGTCTGAAATAACTTGAGCTTGTTTCTTATAAAGCTAAGCGTAAAGGTTTATTCCTCACAAAAAATCCAGAATACCTACTATAACACATTCATCGTCTGTAATTTGAGTTCTTTTTCTACGCTTTAGACTTGAGACACAGACTGTGTCTGGCAGTCCAACGTTCTATGCTTCATTGAAACGTAGAAAAAATCCCTGAACGAAATTACTAATGATTAAATGAACACTGGTATGTATTTTAGCTGCAGTATGAACAAGAACAACTTTGAAAATTTACACAGAAATTAATTAGTGGACAAGTTTTCTTTTAAATGGGCTAATAATAAAACATATGATTTTTTTTCAACGTAGGGATAATAAAATTTTATATGCAACGTTCTCTTAATAAACACTGGTATCAATCTACTGGCTAAAACATGTACAAAAAGGGTTATACATAAATTACATAATACAGGCTGTAACATTTCAGAAGACCTGTCTCAAAATTATAGCACTCTTTTGAATGTTATCACGTTACAGCAGAAAGTTGCCGACACTAAAATCATCTTCTAATTATTATCATGCATCCTCCAAGGAAAACGTCCCTGCCTCATCCTCTATATATCATTACAGGAAACCAGAAAGGAGTTCTAGCTATTTTCACTTTCAGGGATGTGATGTAAGTGTAACATCATTATCACTCATAAAAGACTGTGTGGCATGTCGTCACGTCTGCAGGTATGTCTCTTGCCAAGATGAATGCATCACGAAGTTAAAATAATATTTTTCATGGATGTTTTGTTTTTGCGTTAGCATCAAATGGCTTGCAGCAGTGTGTGTTAGTTACCCCTCCGTGAAATATTACCGTGTTTTTTTCCTCGCAGTCTTTTCAACAAATTGTTCCTTTTGTGTGGAATGTATTTAACGTAGTCACTTTCCTCTAGTTTGCAAACTTTATAGAAAATGCTATAATGACAATTATGAAAAAGGCAGAGAGGCGTTAATGAGCCCTTTCCTTCTCCTGAAAAATTTTGCATTTTGAGACTAAAGAGTTTTACGGCTAGTAATAGTTAACGTGTATGAGTGTATGGCATTCTATACTCTTATAAATTCATTCATTCAATTTGTTTTATTCTCGTGTCGTGAGTTTCTCATCCTTTCCTTTTCATTCGTGACTTCCAGTTTCTGCTCATTCACAGTCGTAGAAAAGTTTTCATGTTTTCTCATCGTCACGCGTTTAGAGCTAGACAAAAAAACATTCCTCCACACTTTTATAATAATAGCGTCCGGGTGTGAATCAGTGTGGCTCTTTACATGAAAAGTTTGACACTGTTCGTGCCGTTTCCTGTGCACATTTCTCCGATTTCCAGAAAACATAACTGGTGGTGGTATTTCTTGTAACACATAGTTGTAGCAAAAATTTCTATGCAAATTTCGTTCATGACCGTCAAGTGTTATTGATGGCAGTGCGGTTGGCTTTAGTGGCATGACTTGATGACAGCCTTTGAATGCTCGTCTGCCTGTGCACTTTTGTCGTAAGATGTTGGATGTTAGAACAAGAAAAAGCGAGGAAAAAGTTGAGAAAGACTTTTGGTAGAAAGTGAGGATTGGAAGTATAAAATTTTATGGCCTTTTCGTATACGATGTTGGCACACGCTGTGCTAAAAACTTTTGCAGAGGTATTGATGGAAGCAGATCTTTAAAATGACACAAGAAAGTTTTCTTCTGAAAGTTTGTCACTTTTTACAATGAAGGCAATGGTTTAATTGTTGTACCATTTATTTTATTTTTATTCAACGAATGCCACACCAAAATGGTTCTTCTATGATTTTCCTACCTCCCTCTATGCCGTCTTCAGCGTTATTCGAGAAGGCAGGTTACCCGCTACTCACAAGTAGGACTGGAGTGTTTCGGAAGTGAACGTGAAAGCAGAGATAAGAGCCGGCTCCATTTCATCTTCATCTCGCCAATTCCTTGACTCCTTTTGTGCGGCTTTTGCCCACATACATTTAATACTATACAAAATGATGCTTTTGTACGATATTTTGGCTACATTTTGCAAGAAATTTTATGGACAAGATGGAAACTCAAAGTACAACTTTATGTGCGTCACGGAAAGGATAGATCAATAACTGGAGTGTCTCTTCATTGAAATCGAATTTCACAAATATATGTCCTCGGAGTACATGAATAAGATGGTGATATTGTACATACATAGAACAAATGGATTCCGTATTTGTAATCTTGCGCAAGGACATAAAGAGAAAAAAACTACCTGAGCTTCGCATGATGGCATGCGACATACGAAGGAAATAGTTGGACTACTTATGCCACACGTGTGTTGTATAGAAATGATCCTTAAGTTTTAAAATGTACGTAAAAAGTATCTGAAAACTTGTCTTAAAGGATAAAAACGGTGGCATAACTTCAGTTGAAGGAAGGCTCAGGATATAGGATCGGGATGACACTCCAACCTACGAAAATATTATGTGTTCATAGGTTCAAGTTCCTGCATAGCTAAAACTTCCATTTTTGCACGGGAGGAGAAGTGTATTTGAATATTATTACAAAATATTCCATTTTTGGGTAAGAGGAAGATAAATGGTCTTATAAAAAGCAATTTGGTAGACTGTGAGTTTTGCAAGAATTTCATCGCGAAGAAATTCAAGGTATTTTCCGTAGTTAAAGCCTTTTAGGAAAAACTGTGTCAATTTTTGTGCTAAGAAAATGCAGATTTATTGCCAATTTTACCAAATATATAGATCCGGTATGTAAAATGGTTTTTTAAAGGAATTCTCAGGCAAGGAAATGATGAAGATGCATGACACGATGGATGATGGGACACGTCTTGAGCTTACCAAGCTGTAAAATATTTTCATAGTAGTCTATTCCATATTTTTATAGTGAGAAGCACTTGTGATGGTATCATTATTTGAAGGAGGATTTACATGTCGTAAATCATACGATGATGTGATGGTACACCACGATAAGTGGCGGAATGAACCAAGAAATAAAATTATATTTCGCAAGAAACCTGCAGCAACGCATATTTCCCTCTTGGTGTTTCATTGAATTTGAAATGAAATAACACAAATGAAAGAAAATAAGCACTCTCTTTAAAGGGTCATCACATTCTCTACTTCCTTTGAAGCGTCACTCATAATTTATATTACTTTTGGTGAGCACCAGTAAACTAGTCATTTAAACGAAGAGAAGGAAGGCTAGACGACAATTTTGATAGTCAAATTTGACAAGTATCGCCATCATCAAGTATTTAAGACGAAGAAGGAGCACCAGAAATGGTCATAAAGGACCGCTTTCGTTGCTTTGCTTTTGCGGTGCGCAGGTTTAAAAAGTTTACGAATAAAAAGGCAAGAAAGAACTCAGAATGGAGAAGATTATGGTAGTGATCATGAGTGTAAGTTGCATTCCTGGTGCTTCTACTTGCAATATTACAACTCAAAAGAAACGACGCATTGTGCTTTTGAAGTTTACACACAAAAAAAAGTACGACAATGGGAATAATAATGGTAGTGGAATGAACTAACAATACATGACAAGAGTAGTTAAAGGAAGAAGAAGGAGGAAAAAGTGGATGTGAAATGAAATGGAATGTGTGTAACGACTTGTGCGATTACTAGTACAGAGTGCTGTTTATACTGCGGTAGCAGCACTCATGAACTATCACAACTGAAACAAACGACACACAACGAAACATTAAAGGCTACTAAGTACCTATGTCAGTTGTGCAAAGTTACTAATGTAACATCTCATCAGCACGTCATGTGCTGTAATGCCTGATACAATGCAATAAACAAGAAGTAGTGCCAGACGAAAGAGTTGAGAGAGAATATCGCTGTCAATGAAGTCCTGTCATGAACATGTGTACTGAAATGGTGGACATTACGTGTAGCAAGAAATGAAAGGATTCCAAATGCCTTTGATTCGATTCTATCAACATCCTTAGTAGAAATGGAAAAAATGGTTAAAGTCGCAAATTACTCTTTCTGACACACCGCTTAAGACCATTTGGTAGTTGGGCCAAAATGGTTGATGGATGATGAGAGGATAACGCTATATGCAATGACGGATACACTCGACACAAGTTATGTGTCCACTTTTTATAAGGTTTAAAAGATCAGTATGGATGGATATAATCAAAAGTAGTGTTTTTTTCGTATAAAAATGCTACTCAGACTTCTTAGCTTTTAAATGTTGTTTGAGTATGAACCTCCGGAGAATTTGGATAGGAAACTAGATATTTATGGTTGTGGCGGTTTTGAACGCATAAGTTTTTGATGCGATGCAACTAAGTTGGCACACAAGAGACAAATAAAATGGTACAGAAAAGAAAAGGACATTCGTCGTACCTAAGCGGTTGTTCAATGCGAGAAAGCATTGTAACTTGGAAAGTTACACTTGCACCACTTGAACAAAAAGTTTAGAATTGTTCATTCAAGTACCATCAGTACCAGTAAAAGGAAACAACATAAAAGTTTACAACGAAGAGTATCAATTTATGACAAAAAAAAGTATTTTCAGAGAAGTTTTTCTATGGGGGAAAGTTCGTCCAGAAACAATGAATACGAAAAAGAACTTCTATAATGCATATGACACAGATAAAAAGAGATTGAGTTAAGTATACACTTTAAATAGTATTCCAGTAGTTAAGAAAATAAAATTATTTTCTTCTGTTAAATCTTCCGTGGTTAAAATGGCCCGGTAAAATGTATTGATGGTCTCAACAAGATAGTACCAAATCGCGTCAAGTAGCATTTAGACTTAAGACTGATTTAGTAGAAACTGTTGATGAGGACGATTATCCTCATGTACATTATGAAGAACAGCTACTTCTTACATAACAACTAACAACTACAAATTGTTGTCTCGAATATAACATATTTCAAATCTGCACCTCTCGTCGTGACGTTTAATGGAATACATCATGTTATGAAAGTACGACTGGTTTTACTAAGCTAGCATGCCATAACTTGCATGATGAAATTCTACAAGTCATGTTCATTTTTCATTAAACTACGCTGTGATAAAATTGAACATGAAGCAGTCAGTTGATTACTGTTTTATATTCTTTATAAAGCATAGCCAATCAGTTAACATTTTGTACGAAGAAGTACATAGCAATTTTCTTCTTTGCTAACTTCATGAACAGTTTTAGTCATAATGCGTGTAGCGGATGTCCATAAAATTTCTCAACAGGACAGAGATTTGAAATGATCGTTCAACCATGGAAGAACTTCACATCAGTTTGTCCAGTGTACTGAAAAAAAACATGAGTGGCAAAAATTGGTCAATGCACTAGAATACTCATAGTTTACTCCGAATGTTAGAGGTATTTTGTATTGTTCTTATCAATACCAAGGAAAATCTCTCCTATATGAAGCCAAGTTTCTTAGATGTTCAAAACTTTTTTGTCCATAAAAATCATTTTTGTTTGCATTAAAACTTCTTTCGTGTCGATTTAGTAGGATGGAAGATCGAGTAGACACTGAGATGTCGAAAACGAAGACAAGGAATGACACCACTTAAGTACACACTCAACTTCTTACCTTGCTCTCCATGTTTACCTGTCTGTCTATTATTTTCCATGTCTCACGTCTTGTAGCCATTAGAAGCTCCCGCAGTAGTCTTCCAGGAGACAAGAAAATTAGAGAAAAACTGAACTTGCTCCATTGAGTTCATCCAAGTCGCTGTATTCTAAAACTGGATACAAGTTACAAAAATCTGCAGTAACAGTAACCAAAATACAGCTAGCGTATAGTCGAGTCGACACAAATGCTATCTTCCATCTTCTGCTTTTATTTCAAAATCTATCAATCTAGTAAAAAAAGTTCAAATTTTATATTCTGGACGTAGTGCATCCGTTTGTTTGACTTAAAGCTGATCTTTGAGCTCTTCACTNATATTCTGGACGTAGTGCATCCGTTTGTTTGACTTAAAGCTGATCTTTGAGCTCTTCACTGCCTTTGAAAGAGACTTCTTTTTCTTGCGAGTTTGAACAGACAGGTGAAACAGTCAGTTTTACTTCGATTTTTATCGGAAATGTTTTAATAGTCTTTCATAAAATATTTTTGTGGGTAAATCAGACGAAGATGTAGCAGGTTATCTAAGTTGACGGTTTATTATCCAAGGCGAGACAGGGTACAGGAGAAAGTACCTTTAGTTTGAGATTAAAGCAATAAAAAATGCGTAGACAGATACCGACAGGTTGAGTAGTTTGATGACATGAAACATTCAATTTTGTTGAAAGAACACACACAGTGATGAAACTTTATCGAAATTCCGTGTTTGCTTTGCACTATTATACTTCCCGTGACACAAGGAGAGAAAGATGAAATAAAAAAACAAGGTTGGTATGCTTCCTTTCGGGCTACCTGTCTTGTTCAATAATACCAGTGCTTGTAGGAAGAAATAGCACTTCTAGTGCCTAATGGAAACGGTGACTGAGTGCTATTTGCAAAATGAGAATTGTGTGTAGAAAAAGAAACAAAAGAGGAAAACAGCTTTTTGTATTGAACTTTCGACAGATAAATTCTCTTGAGACATGTCTTAAACTCTTTTGCAGAAGAGAAAACTGGAAAAGTTTTATGGTATACACAATAGGATGAATTGGTTCCTCCAAAAACTATTAATGCGGGAAATTCTGGTCTAAACAGACGGATATATGTATAAAAAAAAAAGTTCCAAACATCATGATATGCACTATGTACTATAGGTTCAGCAAACAAACCATCGACAGAATTGTATCAAAGTGAGCTGTAAAATATTGTTTCAAGAGTTTTG
>JAAXOA010001409.1:0-16054 GCA_036561885.1 Salina celebensis
ATTTGTAGTATTTGTAAGTGTATACAAAATTCAGAACCATAGAATGGGGCCGGGAACCATATTCTGCTGGGGGGCCGGGACATGCTACGCGGCGGTACTGCTCTTTGCATATTTATTCATTTGTGTTTACCCAACAAAAACACAAAAGGCAACTATTTTCTCTTTTACAGATTTGGTTACACACAAAAAATAGAATCATTCCAAAAAAAAAAGAAAGCGTCTTTTCTGTCCTGTAATTCTGTCACGCCGGGCAACAAAACATCCCAGAGATTTTAAATATCTGAAAATATTTCATTATAGCTAGGCATGCCAACCGTCCTTTATTTAACGAGCAGTCTATTCATTTCAACATCAAATTTGCCACTTAAAAGGACATCCTTTCTTTTAACCAGAGCGTCATTTTGTCGTTTATTTGAGGTGTTTCATTGCGGCGTTTTAGTCAAGTTTGTTTCAAAAATCAGGATTTTCATCTATCAAACTGCGAGTTTTCTTCCTAAACCCAAATGTTTGTATAGATTTTCTTAAAATTTGATTATTGCGGAAAAACTTTTGCCTTACACTGCCGTAAACCAGTGTTTCTGAAAGCGTCCTATCTGTTGTACACTACCCCAATGGTTTGCAATGTGGACGGCCGGTAAGCCTACAAATGATTGTTTAAAAAATGGGAAAAATTTCCAGTATTTCGTTTAAACGGGTATTTTTATTACTTAAAAACCAGCTTCACAGTGCTTTCAACATGTTTTCTCTTAAGAAAGAGTCCACAAGGGAAATAATGATACAGGTAATGATTATATATATATTTTAATCCTTGCTCCTAACAAAAGTAGGACTTTCCCCCAAATCTAATTAGCAATGCTTTCTTAACGCTTTCTCTTTATTTATTTATTATTCTTGTCGTTTTCTCCTAGAAATGGAGCCAGTCTTTCCGACCAAACAAGGAATAAATCATTTCTATTTGTAGTAAACAGACTCTGGCCGCAACACATCACCAAATGTAAAAAGGCTCCTGTCACCGAATATATTTTCGGACGACACAAAAACAGAGTAATTAATTGCCAAGTGTTCAAAGGAAATAACATGCTGGAATATATTTTGTTTTTCAATATTCTCAACTGGTTTCATGCTACACCCAACAAGTTTCACAGAGAAAGTGCCAAGAGAAAACAAAACGATGATAATAACAATAACAATACTACTAGAGTGAACCTTCTGGTTAGCCGTAATCAAATCATGTTTTTTTGTACAGTGCAAGTCAGAAACCTCTCCTTAGATACACTGACAGTACAAGTTAAACGAATAGGAAAACAGTGGGGTTGAAGTATATGACATTTACTTTAGAAAGTCTTGCTTTCCCCAGCAAATTTTTGTGACACAGTGGCGTAGTTTATTCAAAGCTTTCACTTATTCTCTTTTCACTACACTTTCCCCAGTTTTCTCAGCATATGGACCAAGATTGTATTAAAAAAAACTGTAATATTTTTGCACAAAACACTTCGCTGGATAATCGTTACACCCACTGCTCCTATCAATGGTCGTGTTCACTCACAGTCACCAACTTTCACCCAAAAAAATATCATTCATTTTTTTTACTTGAATGTTCCACGAAACAAAAACCAAAAAAATATTCCTGCTTTCACCTATTTAAGAATAATTTAAAAATCTACAACCGTTTACTTTAAACTTATAGAAACACCTTAAAAATACACACAGAAGAAAAAAAATCTACGGAGAAAGTTGTTTTTTGTTTTGTTTATTTATTTATTTTACCCTGTCACTTTAGCACTGAAGCAAAAGACTTACAAAGTATGTCTGGGTGGACTTTCCCTACTTTCTCTGGTCTCTCGGAAGCTCGATTAGTAATAGTCGTACCACTTTCACTTCGAAATGTTTCTTTATATTTTCGGGATTATTAACACGAATATATTTTTTGTAGAACTGTAGGCATCCCGTAATGTGATTAGATTGACGCTCTTAAAATTCTCTGGACAAAAAATCGTAGTTGCTTTCACCCCGGAGAAAGTCCGAGAAGATAATGAATCTTGTGAGGATCCATACGAATAAAAAATAAACTCTGAGAGGAGTGAAATGCGGGGAGAAAAGAGAAAACAGTCTCCAAGTGAAAGTAGAGAGAGAAAAGAGATGAAATAAAAATAACTAAAGAAGTGTTGTCGAGCCAGCGGGCGAAGAGAAAAACCACCATGTGTGTCTGAGCTCAGCAATGAGTGAAACAAAACTGGTGAGACAAGACAACTTTTGTTGGTTGGTAACTCGAAGAGAAAGTAGAGTAGTGGTGAGGAGCTCCATAGCAAAAAAATATGTCCCTGTGAGTTGTCGCAAGCGGTGTGGGATGGGGATTGCTCACTTTCAAGCTTGCTTTCTCTCTTGTACAAAATAAAAGAAGAAACACGAAATGGATGTACAGTAAGAGTATCTGGGAGAAAATGGAGGGAATGGTATAAAAGAATGGTATTTGTAGAACTTTATGTATAGTTTCTATAGTTTTTCATCCATTTCTTAAGTGTATTTGGTTTTCGTTAATTATATTTACTAACTTTTATTGATGTATTTGATTTTATTCTGATAATTCTTTTGAAATTTATTTTTAAATTGATTTTTACTTAATTTTATGCTTTTAAATATAGTTATATCATCAATTATATTTGACGTTGTTTTAAAAATATTTTATTTGTATTTGTTAATTGTTAATTTTAATTGATTTTTTTTCATATTTTATTCGTATTTAAAAAAATTCTGCGAATTTGTGTTTTTTCACACATACTTTGTATTTATTAATAATATTTGATTTTTTTCGTATATTTACTATTTTATATAATTATTAAATTAAAAATATATGTATATGTATTTTCAAATCCTCTTAAATTATTTCAAGCTTTTTTTCCAGTTCTTCTCTTCCTGTCAAAAATAATTGACAAAATATTACGCTTTTGATACCCAAAGTATCCAATTCTCAAAACCAGTACTGTCGATGTTTTTGTCTCACACGGTACAAGTTCGCATGCCTTAAATCTGCGACTGTGAGACTACGTGTGTAAGGAAAGACGAGTGAAAGTAAGAAGAGAAAGTGAATTGGAGCTTATTTTAAACCGGGGTTTAGAGTGATCCAAGGGAAAAAATCTCCTAAGGGAAGGAATGTAGTTACAGGTGAAAACGTTGTAAAAGTTAGACAGGGAATGGTTATTTAGTTTGACTTGAAGGCGAGTTGCTCGCTACAAGTCTCTCAAATGTCGTACGAGGCGATTTTTTTCCGGTGAAAACTGACCATGAAAAATAGCAATGATGAAACAAAAGAAAGGTAGCTTTTTTCTTAGATTTATCAATTGGACACCTTGGTAAAGAAAGCGAGCTTGAAAACATGCAAGGAGAAAGTTTTACATCGCTTTAACAACAAATCTACGCATTTAAAGGGTCAAAAGTGAAAGTAGTTAAGTTACAGATTTCCAAAAAACACTCAAAGATGTACTCAAGATTCACTCCGTATATGATGGAAAGTATGTGAGCCGGGGAAAACGTTGTGCATCGTTTAAAAAATGTACAAATTTAAAGGGTCAAAAGTGAAAGTAGTTAAATTTTGACTGCCAAAAACAGTAGTAGGAGAGATTTTCATGACTTACCCTGTTTGAGATGTTAAGCAAGCGAGCTTGAAGGACATGCAAGAAGAAAATTTTGCATCATTTTAACTCAAAATCTACGCAATTAAGTGGCGAAAAGTGAAAGTAGTGATTTTTAGAATGTCCCAAACAGGAGTGGGAGAGATTTTCATGACTCATCCTTTACAAAATGGTTAAAAAGAGAGCTAGTAAACATGCAAGGAGAAAGTTGTGCACCATTTTAAGAAAAAATCTAAGGATCAATGGTGAAAGTCAAATTTTCGGATTGAAAAAAATGTTGTAGTAGAGATATTCATAACTGGAGCCGTACATGAAAATGTTTGTCTCTGAAAATCTCGGATTTCTCTAGCATCGGAAACGGAAAGATGTAGCAATAAACTAACTCCCGTCTCCGTTCCCAGCTTTCTCTTCATTAAGGAAGATGAACTTGGCAAGAATGAATTTAAATAAAGTTACCATCACCAGTCCCCCCACACATTTCCACTTCCGCCAGTTTTGGTCTTGACATTGAAAGAACGGACGTGAAAAAGAGAAGGATCAGAAACGTCTTTTCATCTAATGCATCTCAACTGCACAAAAAATTGCATTCAAAATTTTCACCAACTTTCGTCATAATATTCGTATAATGTGATTACTCGTCAATAGAATTGGGATTGGTTGAATCATAATTAAATAAATATTTATGAAAACATGGGTCTTTTGGCTTGGAAAAACTGTTTCGGTTTGTTTCTTTAATAAAAAAACCGATTTCTATTTTTTTTTTACTAGATAATTTCTAAATAACACGGGTTTTGCTCGCTTTTACACATCCGTATTGGAAATATTTGTTACTGTACGTCTTAAAACCGTTTCATTTTTTAGTTCTCAGAACAGTGTTTCCTACACACATTTTTGACTTCTCCGATTTTAACGAAAAACTGGTTCATTCATTCATTCATTCATGGTTTCATTTTATAAATCCGAGCATTACTCAGTTAAAGGTGGCCTTGCAACAACTATTCATAACATAATGGTAATATTTAACTACTCAATAAAATGTTCACAATAAGCATATGTATATTTTGCATTTAGATACTTAAAAATCTAACGAAAGTGAAAATTTAGTTTGAGCTTTCCACCAGGTGAATGCACCGTGTCAAAACTCGGAATAAGTTAGAAACCAATTTTAGTTTCACTCTACTATATTAGGAACGGGTTTCTAATACATACACAAAACTTTCTCTCAGATTCACCACACGAAAAAAAACTTGCAGCATTTGGAAAATGAGGTAAATAATAAAAATTGTTGGTTTTTTGAGAAATAGTGAAAAAAATATTTCTCTCATTATTTCCCAAGGCGGTTGATGGGTGAGGTGAAAAAACGAACAAATCGAGGTAAAAGTTGGCTTGGCATTAGAGAATAGAAATTCGGTGAAAGCGACGAAGAAAAGAGAACGAGATCTTGGAAAGATGCAGAAAAAGGAGGCACCACAAAGTCACTTTCATTTTCATATGTTGTTTCCCGGTTACTTTATGAAATAGTGTGTTTATCCGTCTATCTGTATTTCAATACTGGAACTGTGGAAATCCATCCAAACATAGTCAGAATATTGCAAATAAAAGCAGCGGGAGAGGATAAGTCAAGTGTAGCATCGGCGGCGCCATCTAAGTCGGCATCACAGTCCGATTGCCAAATCTCTGATTTTTGAAAAAATCTCACGGTATATATTTTATAACTGGCTTGCATCGCTCACAGCTAATCAACTTTTCAAATGCATGCCTTTACTATCCATAATTTACCGGTTTTCTCACTGCGCTCGTAGCTACTTCATATTCGTAAGGCATCGTTCCCACCGAATATTCCTATTGGGTTACGGATCAGTTTGGGGACATTGCATTAACAAATTTGCTGTCAAGATCCGTCCGCTTTTGAAAAGTTAGTTAGTTAGTGATATATTTTTGAAAGCGGCTCGCTTTCTGCTTTCGTCGATGGACAACTGTACAAAGGCATCCGTTGCAAATAAAAACTCCCGTTCCGAGGGGACACTGGTCGCATTGCAATTGTCGGAGGCATCATTTTCTTCAAATTTTCCCAAGGCATCCAGCCAGTATGCCGCTGCATTTTGTCCATGTGTGCTTAATATCTACTTCCTGTATAGTTTTACCGTTATGACTTGCTTCGCGACTTGAATACTTTGCTATTTGCAATACTATTTTTATTGTTATTATTATTTTTTGTTATTGCACATATCCTTGAGGATTAACAGTTTGCTGAGGTAAAGCATGGAGAAAAGAGGCCGGGGAAATTTCAATTGAGTTCATGAGGGAACGCCAATCAATTATAGTGACTTTGTATTCAGAAATACACACACCCCTAACCAAAAAAATCATGAGGATTTTACCTGGAAATTTTTTTAAACAACTCTCAAAGGAGACTTTCACCTTTCTCTGGTTACAGTATTTTGTTATCTTCAACTCATTCACTTGAATTTTCTCCAGCAGCCAAGAAAGCTGAACCTTATTCTTGTTTCCTACTGGGGTAATTTGGTGTTGAGCCATTATGAAATGATGATAGGACTTCTTGGACTAGCTAATCTTTGAGGTTACGGCTCATTTAACTTCTTACTGGGATTGAGCACAATGCGACAATTTCCTTCTAAGGGGGAGGTGTGCACAGAATAAGAAAAAGATTATGAAAAGAGAGGTTCGTCAACTTTTATTTTAGACTGAACCCCGGCGAAGGAGCCCTCCTTAGCAACATCATTTTATACGGTGAGCCAGGGATTGAAAACATAAAAAAAAATTTGGGAACTCAGTTCGTAAATTTTTTTAGGGCAACATACATACTTCAATGGTAACAAATCTCATTTGTCACACTACCCAGTATATTCAAAACATGGGCATTTAAAAATTTCTTCCGATAGAGAAATCGTTAACATTTTGTGACGTGATAGATGTATGTTCCCCTAAAAAAATTTACGAACTGAGTTCCCAATTTTTTTTATGTTTTCAATCCCTGGCTCACCGTATAAAATGATGTTGCTAAGGAGGGCTCCTTCGCCGGGGACTGAACAATGGGTACGCTTTATTCACTTCTATATTATTGAGCGAAAACTGATTTGATTTGCTTGTTTTGTAATTTAAATGACCCTTCTGCTGAAATTTCGTATTACATCTAGTTTCTTTTTAAATCTCGAATTCGAATCATTTTTTTAAATTCATATAGTGTTAGGCAGGTTGCTTCTTCGGGAAATTCCAACAAGAGTCGGGCCTGCCTATAAGAATATCCAACCTTGAATGCCCATAGGGTGGGTTTATTATTGCCCTACAAAGTTTATAATTTTGTATATACCTTCGTTAACGGGTATTGTAATATATTTGTAATAACGTTTTTACCAAAAGTTCGAAAAAAAGAAATTCATTCATTCATTCATTTGATCCAGTGTGCTTATAGCCGGGTTGTTCTTATAGGATATGTTCCTACATGCTGGTCCAACTGTACCTGGTGTACAACAATCAGGTACAGGTTTCCAACCTAACAATCATCAAAGATTGCGAGTTTTAAAAGGAATCCTAACACAAGTTGAGTTTCCTTGCAATCAAACGTAAAAGAATACGTTGCCAGTTCCAAACTCCTCGTTGAAGGCCCCTAGACCCTCGGGATGATGTCAGATTCCTTACCTGATTTTTAAGTTGTTTTCAAAAGGACCGTACAGAGGATGGAGTAATGATTTTATAAAGATTTATTTAATTTTAAGCGTTGGTTTATTTTCTTCTATTGAAAGCCAGATGATAATTATTTTACAAATTCGCAAATTAGATTATTTGTATTTTAAGCATTGTTTTGCAATAAGAATCATAATTTGCAATGATTCACGAGAAAACACAAATCTCTCTATTTTCCTTTTGGAGAGAATCCTATTCTGAGAACTTTCATTTGCTTTCTCTTTTTCGGCGGTGAACAAAAAGAGCGGTGGGAATGTGAACAGATGGCGGGCAGTTTAAATTAATAAGTAGCATCTTCAAGGAGAATCATTATCACAGGACCTATAGGGGTACAAGCAGCCAGTTTAAAAATAGGGCGCCAGGTGCATTATTTGTGAAGCCTTTCTCTTCGTCAAAATTTGTTTCTTGTCTTGTTCCGTTGACCTTTCCAAGAATGCGACATATTTCGTAAATCTTGTGCCACTATTTGAGGTATTTTTGAGTGTACATCATATTCTGTGAGCGTGTGAGAAAAGTGAAAGAAAGTTAAATTGAAAATATAATCCTGTTCTGAACGAAGCCTCCTCGTTTCAGCTTTATCCGTATAATAATATCACATCTTTGTCATCACAGGACAATTTTTTCCTTAGGGGTCATCCATAAAGGACCATTCAAGTCGCTTGATATACTATAGTCACACCTGCTTGTAGGAACACACTCTTTCAGAACAACCCGACTATTAGCACACTAAAACATTTACTACTTGTTTTCTCAGGTACACATAGAATTTATAGGGCTGTAGTAAGAAAACCCGCTCTATAAGCACGCGAAGTTCGAACCGTCGAAGTTTTGGGCAGTCTTTTAGGCAGGTCCGACGGCACATGTCGACGGTCTCTTGCATGACTGAATGACTCCCAAGTCATGGAAAAAAATTATTCGACCGATAAGGGCCCGGCATCTCGCTCAAGTGGGGTGCTTACAGAGGGGGTTTCTTATAAATCCAGTCGAATCCTGAGAAACAGCGAAATGGTAAAATCCGATAAATCCTGAAGAATCCTAAGAAACGGGTGATTTAAACTGCTTATTTATAGCTAAACTATTCTTATTGGACGACATCCTACACACAGGTTGGACTCTGTTGTTAGTTTCCGGGACTTGTTTATTCCACGCCACGTGATTTCTTCATGGCACCATCAAAACCATGAACATTTTTTCGAGCACACTGACACAATTGAATTTTCCAAATTGAGTTTTTTCTTCTCTTTCTAGGAGTGTGTCTGTGCAAATTTCAATTTGCTGGGTTCTCTCAAGATAAAATTGGCAAGTTGCATGATTATTATTATTATATTTTGGAGTGACTCTTCAATAAAATAAAATATGAGAAAATGACATAAAGAAATGAAGTGATTTGCATGAAATTAAAGTCTCCATTTTTATTTGGTGGAGAAAATATAAAAATCAAGTTTCCTTCAAAGGAGATTAGCTCTTGAGAAATAAAACGGAAGCAAGAATAGATTAAATTTACTCTTAGTTGCCTTCTGATCGAAAAAAATGTACGGAGAAATAAAATTGTAAAAAAATATGATTAAGTCCATAGGTAAAAAACTCATAAAAATGTCATCTGTCAAATAAGACAAAAAAATTGAGTGGGTATAAGGGGTCATCCATAAAGTACGTCTGGTGGATTGACAGGTGGGATATTTGTGAACGGACTAAGCATGTCATCCGTCCTTTCTTTTAATGTACAGTCGTTACTTTTCGAAACTGAAGAGGTGGCACCTTTTAACCTGTTTTTATGTGTTTTCAATAACTGTTTTCGCAAAATTGACGATTTTCGTATGACTGAGATGTTTCTTGATAAATACGAAATATGCAATAAATTTTGCCCATTTTGATGGTAATTGTCGGCAAAATTTTGTCTTATGCTGCTGGTAAAACTCTTTCTGTTTGGAACCCCAATGCTTTGCGACGTGGACGGCTGGTAAGCCAGAACATAACGAACAATTAGTATGTAAGAATATTTTGTTGGCAGTGACGCATAAAATTAACTGATGGACAGTGAAGAAAATTTGGATAAAACAGTTTAAACCGTGCAAAATCAGTATAAAACGGTGATGAGTGTGATGACTGGGCTAAATATTGAAACCAGGGCTACCCGGTTAAAACCGGTCTAAAGTCTGAATCCAGGACTACCCGGTTAAAACCGGGCTAAATGTGGAAGTGGGGACTACTCGGTCAAAACCGGGCTAAACTGGTTGCATTCTTATTACCCGGTTAAAACCAGCGTAACCCTGGTATTATTAACGCAGTTTAAACCGGTTAAATCCATAAAAGCCTGGGTAATATTGCAGCTCTTTCATTTAATCAAAGTGTTCATCAACTTGTTGACTTTTGACTTTTATTTTCATCAATTAAAAAAAACTCCAGGTAAAAATTAAATTTTCTGTACTGAAATTTTAATTGTACGTATTGAATAATTAATCCTTAAAGACTCGCTTTTTTTAGTCCGTTATTTACAGGCATATCTTGGACAGTCGAGTTCTCTTTTCTCCGAACTATTTTTAGCAAGTATTTTCCACAAGGAAACTGAAAAATGTGGTGCATACCAATAACTAAAACAAAAATGTGTTTGAGTTTATCATGAGTAACCAAAACGATCAAATTTTTTGTGGGTAAGACCGGCTGCCGGGTTTTTGACGAAGTAATCGTCGTGGTGACCTCGTCTTTAAACAACTACTAAAAGAATTTGTAAAAAATTTCAAAAAATTGAATGTCAATGTTTGATAAGTTGGGTATTGATGATCTCATAATGTTGTCATGCTTTTGTTTCATAATCACTCTACAGTCTGGTTTATACACACACGTGGACAAATACTATTTCTCTTTCTCGGCATGCCGGAGGCTAGCTTCGAAAAGGCAACGGCATTTCAAAAACCATTCGCTGCGCTCGCTGATCGTCAGCTGTGTAAAGGCATCATTGAAATATTTACTGGTTTATTTGCTACGCTCACCATTTACGCCATTTTCCTATCATGCATGGACAAAACTCTTCTGGTACGAGGAGGACGCCTTTCAAAATTTCCGCAGCCACCGTCATACCATCGATACTGGAGATTATTTTAATGTCAAGCTATGCCTTTTGTAAAGCTGACCATGGAGCGCAGCCAGCCAATTTTTAAAACGTTATCTTCCGATGCCTTTGAATAACTAACTTTTGGCGAGCGACTACCTTTTAGAAGTTCAGCTCGGGCATTTCTTCCAAGAAATGGTTGTTGTGCATGTGTGTGCCAAATACCGAGTTTTGCAAGAGATATATACATGACGCATACCGTACACTGGTAAATATGTACAAAGCCTCTGCGAAAAAAAAAAAACTTGACGGATAATATTAAAAAACTCTTTTTTCCTAATGGAATGCGCTATAAAATGACGTAGCTGACGCCGAAATTTTTCAACGGACGCATTCCATTCATAGTTGGAATAGTTCTTCCTTTAAAATATCCACGTTGACGATAATGAGTAGCAGGTGTAGTCTATTTTTGATTTGTATCCAACTCAAAAATGAAATTATTTTTATAAAATCTATATTTAAAACGTTAACGAAACATGCTACAGAGTTGAACGAAAAAACATTTCTAGAATACGATTTGATGTTTTGAGGAGAATCTAAGTTGAATTAATGTGTTCTAGTTCTAATAGATGAGAGCTTTTCTGTGCAAGTACAATGTAAACTCTGGTTACCGTACTACAGAGAGTTGGCTGGTTTTCTGAGAGGAAAATAATAGTAATGGAAGATATTGAAAGTTTAGTGGGGAACCAGAAAATAATTAAAATTATTGGAAATGGCTTGAAAGAACGAGTAAATAATTAAAAGTATTAAAGGTGGACACACTTATATTGAAAAATATTGTAATTATTCAAACTTGAAAATGATTATTCATAAAATGAAAAATACTGAAATATTCTAAAATTGGAACCACTTAAACTGCAATAAATTGAATTCCTTTGCATGTGGAAGCACTTAACGAATTTGTGAAATATATCGCTAGTAAAGTATTGAAAAGTTTTGCTAACGTGACCCGACAAAATGAAAAGTATTGAAATAATTCTCTATTGGAACCGTACAAAATGAAGAATATTGAAATATTTCCCACTTCACAAATAAAAAAACACAAAACAATATTCATTCATTGAAAAAAAAACCTAGTTAATTTAATGGAACATAAAAAGTGTTGAAATTGCCGACAACGTGTCAAGTCATATCCAAAATTAAATTTACCGTGACGCACTTCCTTCCATCACAAGACTTCCAAATGAAATCATCAGAACAGGGAAAAAACTTGAAATATTTCCGGGGGAACAACCCTAACCACACCTATTTGAGAGTAGACTAATGCTCCGTTATCAATCACTATCAAGATGATCACTCCTCGGCGAGTAGAATAGAATGGGAGAAAGCTGCTGACAAGAGAAGAGAAAGCTTGGAGAGAAAGTATGAAATGGGATGAAAACCAGGCGAACAAATTATTTTAAGTAGGGAGACGTGTGTGCAATACACGAACCAAGACAGTGACAGTAATATCCTGAGACGTCCTTGTTTCACAAACTTTCTCCACGGATATTGCAATCAATCAGGAATCAAACACGACACCGGGATCATGAAGGAAGGACGTCACGGAAAAATTTACAGAACATTTAGAATTAAAAAAAAATACTCAAATATAGGCCTGTATGACCTCCAGTAGGGATGTAACGAGCCGTCAAAAATATGCCGAGTACCGATTATTAGCCAACTTTCGAAATCTTACCGAGTAGGCTCGCCGAGTACTCGGCCAAAAATTTTCCACCGAAACTTGCACAACAGCCTAAAAGACATGTGTTCCTAGTGACTACCGGCATTACTAACGGTTTTACGCACGAAACAATTATTTAAACTTAAAATTTTAAATAAAATAATAAGAATAAACGAACAAGCTACACTACTCATGTGTTTTTCAGCATGAAAAGCAGTTTTTTAATGAGATTTCTGCCTGTTTTGGTGCATTTATTACTCGGCCGAGTATCTCTCTAAAACTCGGTCTCGCCGAGTATCTCAAATACTCGGTAAAAGGGCCCAGCTCGGCCGAGTACCGAGCCACGGCTCGGTACTCGTTACATCCCTAACCTCCAGTGTGGGACTATTTCCATAAGTAGGGTCCAAGCAAAGGTATCCAGTTTAACCTGTTGTGTTCAGAACATACAAACGTATGTAGAATATCGCGTGCTGTAATTTATGTAGGAACCCTGTAGAGATGTGAATGTGAGTCAGAAATATCAGGAATGGTAAAAGTGTAGGAAGGCGGATGACGAAATCTTTTTCGATTACTTTATCACTCGTGACACAACATCGTTGCAATCACTAAAATCCACTCAATACAAATAGGAGAGAAAATAAAATACATTAGTTACTTTGGTGTTGTACAGAAACTACGTCACGGGAATGGAAATGGGGTTATTGGCGAACGGACCGATAAATAATGGGATGGGTTATGGGCCAAAACGAACCCATCTGCCGGCAGACCAGCTGCAGACCAGAGCAGACCGGCTGGCATAGACAATCCAAGGACGCCGGCTCTAGCCGAACAAGCCGGCGGTCATAGACAAGAGCCTAGTCGGTAGGCGACGCGGCTAGCCCAGGGGCCGGATCGGCGGTGGTTGGCACTCCCTTTTCAGGTTCCGTTTATAAATAATTCCCTTTTATTTCCCTTGCCGTAATATATGGATCACCCCATAGTAGTGAAAGTAAAATACATGCTTTTCTTCGCAATCAAACAGTTTTTTTTCTTGCAAATCCTGCTCCAGCTCATTGAATCATGTTAAAATATATTTTAATCTGGATAATGTCACGTTTTAAATTTATTCCAGGCCAACATCTTGCTTTGCGCTATATGAAATTAAATTCGAAACACAAAAAAATGTTTGTTGAACCAAATTTCATTTTCAGTTTGCATTAACTTTCGTGAGTATAAGTCGTGTATGTACCTTTGTCAGATTTGTCAGTAACAAATGAACCGTGCAAGCCCACAGCAGGAATTTGTTGCGCTGTAAAGCTTCGTTCTATGTTCCCGGCCTACATTTTCCACTCGCTCTCCAATTTAGCAAATGCTCAACTTGTTTTAAATGCTCAGCTAAGATTTTATACCCGGCCAGCCATGCAGGGTGACCAGGCTCCGCCCAAGATGTCATACAGAACTCAAACAAAATTCTTTGGGTAAGAATCATTCACGTCAAGCAGATTGTTCAGAATTCCCCGTAAACAAACGTTTGATGTAGTTATGTTGTGATGTATGGTACTTTTACTGTACACGGCAAGAAATCTCGATAGTTGAGGGATAATTTGAGCTCGGAACGTGCGTTCAGGTGACTGCTTCGGTGTTATCTCATTTGCACCTTGTCAAGCAACTATCCTTTATAGGTCGGCTATGAATTCAACCCTGCAAGTTACATCCGCTTCGGAATGAATTCTTTTGAGAATTTGCTACTTTTTCACGCAAGAACGTACGTTATTAGCCCGGCTGGCCCATTATTAAATTGAACCAAGGCCTGCATTTGGTCAGCATACGAGCCTGATAAGTGTGTCTATAATTACTCAGGTGCTGTTGTACGCAACGTAATTTATGAATTCTCCCACGATATATGGCAAGTATGTAGAGATATTTTACATAAGGGTGCAACTTTTAATCCGTGTAGAATGTAAATAAACTCGTTGGAGGAAAAATCGTATAAGTAAAGGAACTTCATAAACTAAAACGCGTTACTTGTATGAAACGTTGACATTGAAATATTTCAATGAACTTCAGTAAATTGCGGCTATTTCGTAAAATTCGGACGCTGAGCTTTCTAGTTACCATGTTTTGAGATGAACTTAAACGACTTTATGCACTAACAGTATACCTGATTAAGTTATTTTAATTTATGTAATAATATTATAGGATAAAGAGATATACCGGTATGTGTATTATCATTATACGAGTTAATATATTACCTATATATGACAGAATTTTATACGAGTTTATATAATTCCAATATATGAAAAGGAGTTATACGAGTTTATGTGTTACCATCATACGAGATGAAGTTAAACGAGTTAATTTAAGACCATTTCACTAAAAGAAGTCACATGATATTGTATTATTATTATACTAGATGAAGTTAGGGGAGTGTATGTTTTATCAATATACGACCTAAAGTAATACGAGTTATGCGGTAGTAGAAGTACTCGTAGAAGTTCTTTGAGCCTGGTATATTATTTGAGAGTGTGTATTAGTGGAATTCTTTTGCTTAATGGATGTGAGGAATTCCTGGGGTGAGTTATAGGAGGAAAGCCTCTGAAACTAGACTCGCATTCCATTCCTCGCTGAACAAGTCTTGAAAAAAGTTGTTGTGGGATGCGGAGCAACACAACCAATAGAAATAGATGAATGCATCAGCCTTAGTTCACTACTACACAGTCACAGCCCAAACGCCTTCAATATCCTCCTAAGCCCAAAATTAAACCGTCTACATTCAAGCATCACTACTTTAATTTCACTTTTAAACTGGTTATGCATGAAAACCAGTAGAATAAAAGCGCGCACTCACCTTGGGCGCCCACATGCGCGCTACCTTGGTTGCCGCCTGTATGTCACCTAAACGCCCACGCGCGCGCTACCTGGTTTCCATGATAGTTGGGCGTCCATGCGGGGGCGATCCTGGCTCCCGTACGCACTGGTTGGGCGCACTCGCGCGTGCTGGATAGGCTACCGAACGCGCTGGATGGGCGCCCCATTCATGTTCTGCAGCAAAAATTTTGATTGGTTTTTTTAAAATTTATAAACTGACCAACTTGATTTACTTATAAAAGCGTTTTTTTTATATTGCAGCTGAGAAGTAGATCGGCTGAATTTAAGCTCTAGCATGACTAACTTTATGTTTTGATCCCTAACTGGGCTTGTGAGCAACACTGTTTTATATTTTTCAGTGGTATTTGCTCTCCGCAAAACGCTCGCATAGTACGAGACATTCAAGATTATGCGATGGTGGCTGCATATTTTTTAAGATGTTTTGTCGCCGTGTGCATTTTCAAGTGTTCAAGAAAATCTAATGTTAATATGCCAATGCCACAAGACGAAACAGAGGGAAGGAATGCCCTGTGGCCCTTTCTAGACGAACACATCTGCTCCCACATATTTTTCCCCCTTGTTGGGGATTATCCATAAAGTACGTAATGGATATTGAAAAGTTGTTTATTTGTGAACTTTCAATTCTCCGTCACGTACTTTATGAACGATTCCTTCCTCCCAGATTTAGTAGAATATATTCCTATGAATATTCTAACTTGAAAGTAAAGGTTTACACCTGTTTCAACATTTAAACAAATACCCAGAGTGTGCATATATTTTTCAGACTGTAACACCCGGGAGTGTTTCCTTGTAAGAAACATTTTTGTTTACACCGTTATCTTCACTACGCTAGTGAAGGAATGCAGCTACGAAAATATTCGCATTCCCCAGGAGAAAATATTTAAAAAATATTACAGTGCGAGTTATAAACATCTATAGGGGAGATATAAATGAAGCTTACTGTACACTGGAAAAAAATACACGTATGTGAGAAGATTCTGCTGGAATGTTGGGAGGCACATGAATATATTTTTTTTCTACTTGTTGCTATGAAACAAAAAACAGCCACGTTTATTCCTCACGTGGTGGCAAAGAGAAATG
>JAAXOA010001410.1:0-16051 GCA_036561885.1 Salina celebensis
ATGGAACATTCAATATGAAAATTTAGGGCTTTAGCAAACGAAGGGCATTACTATTAACAAATAAAAAATTGTTCTAACTATAACATAATTGAGATGTATCAGTGATGACAACACAAAGTCACAAGTTAGAACATGAACTCATGTCTGATTCGACACCAATTTGTGGACTGCACATTTCTAACTTTTTAATTTGTTTGGACAGGTTTAATCTGGAGTATTTTAGTTTTTTTTTCATGCGTCACTACGTTTGATGTTAGAAGACGGGAGAGAACTTTGTGGCCGACTGCTAATCAAGGTCATTTACAACATCATCTATTAAGAATATCTACTATTACATATAAGAATATTATTATGAAGAAATCTTAAACATAAGATGTTAGAGGTGAAATGCCCTGCTCAAGATCAAAGCCTAAAGGGAGAAAAGTCATTCAATAAATCACTTGCAATCTGTTTTCGCTTGGCTCGCAGTAAACTATGTATTTGTATTAGGTTTTTTCATTTATCATGGCTAAAATGCATCGATGTTACCAACACTGAAAGGAGAATGCGTTTCTTCATTATCGCTGTCTGAGTGTTTTCTTTCGAGTCAGCACGAATTTACGTACACTATATGAGCTGTATTGAACTTCTTTGTATCAACTTATCGTCTTTACATGCTTCCAGATTTGATTTACAGAGAGCACAGTAAGGTTATGAGGTTACACCACACTAATAATACTTACATATGAAGATTCCATATTTATTCAGCGCTTCATATTTATTCAGATAATTTTGTTTTGAGAACTGCTTCGTATATATGGAGCAATAAACAAATCGCAAAATCCAGCACTCGTCAATGACATTATAATGGATATGTTCATATCGGTATATTTTTGTACACATTTGTGTACACAATATCCTATAAGGCGTCTGCATATAATTTGAAGATTTACGAGACATACTGCTACGCATTAACTTTTTCATGTATTTCCGCAATATTTGCCTTATAATTTATTCTCCAAACTGGAAGTTTTACAAGGAAACTGACTCCAGAAGTAATTGCATCTTCTAAATTAGCTACAGTTATTTTTATAATCCATAATGGAGCCCAGTAAAATTCAGTATATTGATAAACATTTACCAGCACTAGTCAAATTGATTAATTGCTCACCAGCTTTAAAAGTTGCATTGAAATCAGCAGGTCTCATTATTGACGAGGAGGAAGAATATTTGGTGAGTTTATTTTTAATTGAATTGGTACAATAGGAAAACTTCCTTGATTATTACAAGAAATTAGCTTCACTACAATTGATTTCAATTTTAGACACACACGGGTAAGAATGATGGAAAGATCGCAGAAAACAACGCGTTGTTGAAGTTACTCAAAACTCGCCGACACTCTTATGGAGCATTAGTAAATGCATTGTTGGAAGAAGAACAAATGAAAGCTTGGGAGATTCTGGTTGCTGAAGATTCTTACAAGAAAAGCCTATGTATAAAAAATACAGAGCTCCTTATAAACTTCTTTGAAATACGAACAGAAAGGTATGGGACAACTTCAAGTTTGAGAGACACATTTCCAATGTTAACTGATGAAGAGGCGATTGCTATCTTAAATGACGATACTTGTCATAACGAAGTTTTGGAGGCATTAAGATGTGCGGAAACTGAGCTACAAATTAACGGGCGTATTCCTCCATCACGTAGCCTATATCTTCCAAGATCAATCTCAAACCGTTTGGTTGTTGACCCCGCAGTATTTCGGCTGAACCGTCACGACATATTCGTATTTAAAGATGTAAAACGTCATGAATTAGTAGAGTTGGTCAACCCATTTTATATCTGTTCATCGACTGGTCAGCTGGATGGTATTACTTGCAGACATATTTACCTGGAGGATGACGAAGACTGGGACGAACTTGTTGATATTACTAAAAACCCGTTACATTTAATTTTGAGAGATAATGCCAGCTTTATTTTGCAACGGTCTACCGCTACGACACCACTAATAAGAGAATATTGTTCGCATCCTATGGGTGAACGAGAAGCATACATATCTGAAGAAGAGTTTCGCCAAGTTCTTCAAAGTGAAAACACAAAATATGGAGTTTGTATTTGTGATACACCGGGAATGGGGAAGACCTGGCTGCTTGAAAACCTCGCAAGAAAATTTCAATCAACTGCGCTGGACCAAATAGGAATATTTTTATCTGCAAACAGTTTGAGTAAACACCTGGATATTGACTTTAAGGTTAATAGTGATGCATATGCATTGCGCGGAATCTTAGATCTTGGGTGTGCTTCTAAACTCGTGGCGTCTTTGCTGTATCATTTTGCAGCAACTTGTAGACACAGTGTATATATTTTCCTTGACGGTCTTGATGAAGTTCCACAAAACAAATTTGAATCTATTAGGAGATTCTTAAGAGCTCTTAATCAATCTTGGAAAAACGTGAAGCTCTGCTTGTCGGCGAGGCCCCATTTACGATCAGAATTGGAAGAATTGTTAGGCGTAATTGCTTACGACATATTACCATTCAGCAGAGAAGAACAATGTGACACACTTGTAAAACACTGGATCAGCATTTATCCAGATGCACAACTGAACAAATTACTGGAATTTGCGGAAAACTGTATAAAAGCCTGTAGTAAACTACAGAACAATGCCAAGGCAGACATACTCGGGATCCCACTAAAATGTTACATTTTGGCAACAATATACGAGTCAACTGCCTTCAAGGTTTCATCACCAAATCGAAAGAAGAGTTTTCCTATGACGCCTGAGAAAACATTACAGTCAATATGCGACCTTTACGAAGAATATATTTCATACTCATTCAAAAAATTAACTCATAAATTTGGCTGTACAGTGCCCTTTGATAAGAGTCAACTTCTCTCTTATCATACATGCAAGGCACTAGAACTACTCGTTCCGGATATTGCGGGGGAATGTCCGAATAAATGTGCAAATCTAGAACTGGTCTCCACTGAATACATTCTATGCATGGGAATCTTATGTTCTGATACTACTGTCAAAGATTCTACTGACTTTTCATTCATCCATCGTAGTTTTGCAGAATATTTTGTTGCAAAATACTTCTCACAGTACTGGAACAATGTGTTTCAAAGTGAACAGCGTGTGCTAGCTGTAGACTCATGTTTCTTTAATGTGATTTTGTTATTAAGATTTAAGCAACTATACTTTAACACTAAAGATTTTGGCAGTAAACTAAACTGTGATATTCAAATATTCACATTTGAAAAGGAAGCTGTAATGTGGTTTCTCGACATGCTTTTAAACTCCGAATCACGCAAGTGGGATGGAGCACCACTGTTTATGTTAGTTAAGAATAATTTTTTCCAATTAGTAATATCTTGTATTAGAATGAACTTTATAAATATCCTGAGTTTTCTTTTGAAAATAGCGGTGGATACTACACCTCTAAATAAGCTCCATGAACGGTTTCTTTGTCCAAAGAAACACTTTGTGATCAATAATAATTCAATGAAAGAATTAATCAGGTTCAAACTATGGAAGTTATCACTCCGTCAAGACTGTAGTGTAAAGTTTATTTTGTGGAATATTGCTACGTACGGAACTCCAGAAGCTGCCCACCAAATATTCAGCATTTTCGGTACATCAAACAGTAACTACCTGTGTGAAATTTGTCAACAATGGCCGGCGTCACTGCTATCACCTCTAGAATGGGCCATTTTTAGAAACCACCTCGACATGACTGCATTTTTCCTAGATAAAATTCGACTAAAGGGTCGAGGCCTTCTAAAACACTGCTTAAGGCGAATCTTCAACGAGGAATCGGAAACAGTGACGCGATATAAAATTTGCTCTCTTTTGATCGATTTCGAGCCGAGTTTACTTGGAGAACTGTCATTTGAACATAGTACAGGTGACGATCTCCGACCAACAAATACAGACGTTATGAAATTTATATCATCAAATCACAATTTTAGTTGGACCTTGCTTGCACATACCGATAAACAGAAGTTAATTGACCATGTTATGATTTATTTTGAAGACCTAGGTATTTTTTGATATGTTCATTTTGCTTTTTGCCAAAGATCCAAAGGCTTCAAAACAAAAGAATAATGAATCAGTACTCGAGTCGTATGAAAAGCCAGGGAAAGACTTAACAGGACTAAAAACCTCCTTGAAATATTTGCAGGACACCTGCGATATGACTGAAGCGAAATTGGTCTTCGAAGATATTAAAGAACCCATTATTCAATATTTGTTTGTTGGCATGAACAATGTAGAGTCACTTTTGATTTTGTTGGAGCTTGGGATTGACGTATGTAAAACAGATGGCTACGGGAGAAATTCTTTACATTATGCTTCCGAAAGCGGAAAGGTCAACATCATGGGTTGCCTTCTTAGTTTAGGGCTGGACATCAATTTGTGTGATACGTACGGCGAAACTCCACTGTTAATGATGACGACAAAGAATCTTTTGGACACGACTAAATTTCTGCAACAAAATGGAGCTGATATTCATGCGAAAAATGTAATGAAACAAAACGTAGTTCATAGAGTGTTCATGCGTATGACAGAAAGAAATGCAGGCCATTTGGACTTGTGTGTTGCCTGGAGCAAACTCATGATTCACATTGGATGTAAGAAACACTTCATAATGAAAGATACTAAAGAACAAACTCCATTGGATTGCATCGCTCCGCTTGTAAGCAAACAGTTTGTGAAAGAAATTTTGCAACTCGTGGAAATTCTCAGAGGGCGAGTGAATCGCTGATAACTAAAAAGGAACAAGCATTAAACTCTCTTGAATGTTAAACGACTCACGTAAAACAATACAATGTGAACTGTATTGGGCTTTAGTAAATTTTGTTATATTGTATTGTTTCGGAGATTTATATTTCTCACAAGCAATTCACATTGAAAGGAATAAATCGGGTTCTGTATCACATACGTGTTGGTTTTACCTTTTTAAAATGTTGAGAAACAAAAGTACTTATGTACAAACAAAACAAAAATTATTAGATTTCTATTAATAGCAATTAAACGTTGTACGTCTCGAATAAATTGAGTTGGTTGGCAGTTTATTTCTCCATAATTAATTAAAGCTTAGGTACATTATTACAGGTATTAGTAATATAATAGTAATAGTAATGTAATAGTACATAAGTGAGTAATGTGCCTAGTTTTTAGTACTCAATCTGCTAAAAGCAAGTAATTTAATAGAGCTTTAAATTATTATAGAAGTACTCACTGAATTTACTACAGTTTCTAAAGTTTTTGTAGACTATTTTTGATTCATTACAGTGGACTTTGTCAATGCTTACAAACTCAATGACTTTTATATATTTTACTTACAGAGAATAAACTCTTTCTGCAAATTTCAAAGCCTTGCAATGCTGATGATGATGCTAACACATGCATTTACTTACGTGAAACTTGGATCATCTTCATCAACTTAGCAGAAGGCGCTGAACTAAGCAGAAGTCATAGTCGTAGTAACTAGTTAACTTCTGATTTACAAAGGTATGCACTATAGTATTTTGCGGGATTTTCTGCAGTCTAGGAGTTTGGAGGGCCTGGTGGAAGACACCTCCGCAAAGATCCCAATGTTTGAAAACTACGACAAAACCAAAGGTAATATAGAGCATAAGCTTCAGCAACTTCATTTCCTACACATGTATCATGCCCAAATACCTGCTACTTTCGCTGTCCATAAATTCGGTCGGAGGCACTATGGAATCCTCAGCAACACTCACGGGATGGCTGCACGAAAATGATACAATTTATATCCGGTTTGTGAGAAATTAGATTTTCGGAAACACATGTGAAATTATTATTCTATTACCTGTTGCTTATTGTGAAAGGTGTAGAGACCGGGTTTTTATTCATAATGGACGCGGTATGTCCCGTGGGTTTTCTATGATGTTAATGTAAATTCCATTTTCAACTTCTGCATGGTGCAATATGTCGGAAAATATTTTATTTGCAGAATGCTCACATTAATTTAAAGTCAAATCCTGTTGCATCCGAGGGTATGCTGCGAGTGTCTTTGCATTTTGCGGCAAAGCTGTAAGTCGGGATAGGTTCGGTGATGCTGAATACAAATCCTTTTGATTTCGAAAGCACGGCCTTTCTGGATTGCAATGGAACCGATTGTCTATTGCAAGTATAAAATATAAAGCATTCTGTTTTCATTAATCTGGTAACACAAAAAGCGATTTAACAATATCTTGTTGGCTGTGGAAGTTTTCTTTGAGGGAGTCTGAGCTCCTACTATTTTACTACTACAATCATTAATCATTGAAGCAAGGAATGCAGTAAATGACAATACTGCCACGCACATTATTTGGTAACGATGCTGGAATATCTCTAAGCAATGTGTTACCTTGAGGCGTTTGTGCTTGGCAAAATCTTTAGCGAATTGTGGGAAGAGAGTTTGCTGTGAAGTTAACACAAATAAAGTCAATGACATCTTATCATTTTACTCATATCTTAGTAATCTACGATACATTAGTCATACCCTGGCTTAAACCAGAAGAAATCGCGTGTAAGGTCGACCATTTGAGCAGGATGCACATCTTCCTTTCCAAAATAAGAACATTCATCAAAACTGCAGTGAAATTCAAGCAAATCAGTTGGAGAAAAGCTTTCCCATGGCTCACAAGAGTAAATCATTAATGCATTTTTCATCCACCAATCACGTATTGATCCTATGTGCAAAGCCGTCTGCTTCCAAGAAATTGTCTTTTTCTTTTAAAGTGTAAGGATCAAATAGCAATAAGAACAGGAAACAAGTATCTGATATACAAGCGTGTTACGTTTCTTACAATTAAGCTTTTCAATGGCTGAATCGCCACGTTCACATACACCTCCTCTGTTTTCAGGTCTACCTCCAGTGGCACAACCACGACTATAACCCGAAGTAAAATTGAACTTTCTCTGCAAGTGACGCTTATTACCAACAATATTTTAACATTGGAGTCCACTGTGGCCATAATAATTGGTTTGACAAATTGCTGTTTAGACTTAATTTTCATGTCATTACACAGCTTTGAGATTGCCATCTGAATATTCATAGATGCAGCGCATTCCACACTTACAGCAGCATGTGCCCATGTCAAATGGTGCAATAGGTCGCTTTGATTTCCGCCAGTTATATCGACATCGCACCTGATTCCAAGACTCTTGCAGACGCAATGGCTGCAAATAAATTCGAAAGGTATAAATAATGTTTTTATTTAGACTGTTTGCTCAATCTTACCCAAAGGAACAATTATATTGGTGAGCCGCTATCTCCTGCCTTTTAGGTTGGAATTGACAGCCCTTGTATTTGAATTTGCATGGAAATCTCATAATTTCCAAAATACCTTCCAAGGCTTCATTCCGCACAGGGGCTCCATTATAGGTTGATTTACAACTGTAACAAGACGAATTTTCTTCAAGGCATGTTTTACAAACAACATGCCCCTTGACGCATTGGTAAGCTTCGCTAGGAATTACATTCCTGCATTTCGAACAAAAGCAGTGCTCCGGAACTGTTTCTGATACAATAGAAGCCATTGTTATCTAGTACACTTGGTATAATTACACGAAACAAAGTGGGACGAATAAAATGAGAATGACCGAATGATCAGTTTGTCGTTGTAACAAGCTACAATCGCAAGTGTTGAGGCTTGGTTTCTTATTATGAGCTACTTCACAGGCCACAATTTTATCTTATCAGTATGCATAAGCAAAGGATGTACAAATGACGTAAGCTCGTACGAATAGTCTAAAAATACGATGTAACCTTATTTGTCATAATCTGGTAATGTTTTGCGACAGGAAAATGGTTGGATAAATTTTGAATGAAAGAAAACATCTACAAATGCATTAATTTTGTTACAAATAGCAAAATACAATTGTTTATTGTGCGTTCGATCAAGCAAATGCAAATATAACCGATTAGTAGTAACTATATGAAAACTCGACTAGGCTCCTGACTCATATCGGTGAGATGACGTTCTTCTACACTCGTTATAGTTATAATGTAACTAGTTCCAATCGAAATACTTGTATGAAATTCGGTACAACCTTGACAAAATTAGCGATAATGACGAATTTGGTGTGATTTTTTCATTCGTCTTAGTATATTTTCTGTTAACAACAACAACATCGACTACATCGGTATCCATGACAGGTTCATTGCCAGTTTAATCTAACTATCGATCTTTGTATTGTGTTTATTATTTAGAAAGAGTTTATTTGCAGTAGTGAACGACACTATATTATTTTAATTGCGATTCATGTTAGAGGCTATGTGCAATCAATGATTTTGAGGTAACATTTCGCATTTTGTGCTTGCAGGAGCTTCCGGAAGTGTCCGTCGCAGAGAATCCGTTGTCTGCAAACTACAATATGATACATGCAATCAACCCGGTAAAAATTATTAAGTTTAACTACCTATCGGGATTCGTTAGGACCGTGGAAGCTTTCGAAACATCGCCATCAGCTACTACGCTATCAAAAACACTGTTGAGTACTGCTATGCTTTGACCTTCCGCACTGCAAAGATTCATGAAACGCAAATACGGATGTCATTATTTTACATGTTAAATTGGAAATGATCTGAGTGACCTCAAAACTGAATTAAAAACGTACTCCTTCAGTGTGTTATCATGTTCATCCTCATCAATGGATGAAACACTTCTCAGACTGTCAAATGGAAGAGTAGGAAGCGGGTAATCTATTATTATGGAAGAAACGTTGACATTATTCCACACTAAACTGACAAACTCAACTTCGATTTAGAGTGATGGGTAGGCACATTAGGCTATAAAATACAGCATCAATGTGTACACCAAAAACTTTTTCTCGTGTAGTTATTTCCATAGTTTATTGCTAAGATTTCATAAATTACTCATCTTGAATACATTACCTTGGCCCTCCAGTGGTACTTTCCTTGGGAACAGCATCTCCACTCAATTCTGGTTCTCCAGTTTTTGACTTATCAGAACTGTGGAATCAAATTAAATATGGTATGTATCTAGATTTCCGTTAATATAACACAAGGTACTGTGGCCTTCTCATTTCTTTCGTGTTTCTGACCCAATTATTTTGTGCATTTATCAAATGTATCAAACGGAATGATGAAGTTCACCCATGCTCCGAACATCATTTGTTGCATCAACTCAAGGTCGCTTTGAGCCTACGAAATAATCGGGTCCAAAACACAAAAGAAATGAGAAAGCTACGGTGATACCATTCGAACGATAATCCTTTCAAGTAGGTACTAGAGCTAGTATCTTGCAGATTCCTGTAACATCAAAATGAACCAATTGCTAGTAACGTTTTCTAACTTTAACACTCAAAATAGAAAGTCCATTACCCCGTGTTTGAGAACGGTGCTTGATTTTGAAGTTTTACGGTAATACATTTGTGTACATTTTCGATGGCGACAGCTACATCTCCAAACAGATGACACTCTATTTCCATTGTTTTGTTTGGATCAAAGGCACATGAATGACTAAAAGAAATTCTTATCTGATTCTGAATTGACCACTTGCTGAATGAACGTATATCCAAGGCTGCCTGTCTCCACCGAATAGTCTCTGGCTAAATGTTGTGATCAAATTCATACAAATATGTGCCAAGCTTAATCATACACACTTTGCTGAGTCTTACCAAATTGTTTCGCGTTTGTTGGATTACAAAGTCAACCTTAATTTTCTTGTTTATCTCTTCGTTTTCCAGTGGAACCAAAAGGATCTGAGCTCCTAACAAAAGCTCTTCACTATTTGCGAAAGTTTCCAAAAGGAGAATCATTTTGGCATTAGAAATTGCAGTGTCTATAAGCAGTGGCTCCCAGAAATAATGGTTGTAGTTGGTCCTGTTGTTCTTGTAAGATATTGGTACGTTAGAAACCGACAGGTGGATAGTGATACATCCAACATTTTCAACGTGTTGTGCGTGGTGGGTAGATGTCAAATGAGAAAGCAGTTCCATATGTTTTGCACTTGTCACAGCAAACTCGCAATTTAGTCCAAAAAGTTTGCACACAGCAAATTCGATACTATTCACAATTGAATATTCAACACATTATCAATTTTATTAATATTACATTTTCGTTTAGATTGCAATATAAGCTTACCCGAAGCTACAGTAAGACTGATGAAGTGAAATTTCACATCTATTCAGCTGAGCTCTACAGCCTTCGTGTTTGTATTTACAATTAAAACTTAGCGTGCTGAGAAGACTTTCTAATGGGATATTCCGTACAAAATCTCCGTGGTTGCAATCAGGGCACCGAAACCCAAAATTTTTGCACATGTCGCAAAGGATGTGCCCGTTGATGCATTGAAATACTTCAGCAGGTATTACTCGATGGCATTTTGAACACAAACACTCTTGGGGAACCCCACTGTGTGCAATTCCAGCCATTAAAAGTTTTCAATCAGCGCTTGGAGACTTGTACACAGTTTAAAATGAAAAGGGATAAATAAACATTGAGACTTGTTTGATTCGGGTTAGTGAATTATGTGAACATTAAATTGTTTGAGAAAACTTATGGATGCCAACAGAATTGTTACGTGCTATCCGGATATATTAACAATAAAAGTTGCTATTCGCAACACCTGCTGGTAATTCTGCAACTTGGTGTTTGTAAACTGAAGGCAACAAGGATAATGGGCAAACCTGATACTTTGTTATCTAATCTGTAGGATATTGCTCTTCGTGGTGACGAATGGGTTCAATGCCAACCGTGAGCCAAATAAACGTACAAATATGTGAGTGATTCATGTGGTACCTGATCTGACCTAGAAATTGACAATGGAGTAATAATACAATAAATTTAATAATCGCTAATGTGCTTCAGATATAATTGTAATTTTTTTCCGAGTAGTTTAACTAGTGAAAACATCTAATATCTAATATAAACATACAACGTTGAGTCAAACAAGCAAGAAGTAAATGACAACATAGTTTTGTCGAAGCCGAATTTACTCACGCGGATAACTTTTCGTTATTGCATTTTTGTTAGCTTACAAATACGATAACACGTTGAGATAAGAACGAAACCAAGGAAAAAGTTGGCATTAACGCTGATATGACAACATACGGGAAAAATACATTTAATTTTGAAGTACGTAATGCATGTATGTAATTTAAACCGTACTAATTCGCAAGTATTGGTTGAGTCAGAAGTTTGCTGGGAACTTAAGTTAAACCTTATAATTCATCCTCGTCATAATGGCACAAGAAATCATCACCAACTACGCTGTCAAGGCATTTCTAAGATCGTACCTTACAACACTGACAGGGTCAGAGTTGGTAGAGTTAAGGAGGGATATTGCAAGTAGCAGTCGTATTGAAGAACTTCCGACTCAACTACGAGAAGGCTTGCATTTAAAGAACTATCTGTTGAAGAGAGACCTACATAAGGTGATATCAGAGGAGTTCGAGATCCTAGTTCGGGAGAAATGTCTTCTACCCGGACTACTTTCGCCGGAAGAACTTAAATGGGTTACTTCGTTCCTGAAGGACACCCATCAGCGGTACCTAGAGTACGCAAAAGCATCCGCTCTTTCAGATACGCCGGTACCAATGCCCCGCCAGAGATTTCCTGGAAATGTGCCGGACGTTGTAAAAGATTACGCAAAATTTCTTCAGGATCGCTGGTTACAAACAAAGGATATTTGTGTCAAAATGGACGAAAATGAAAAACTCCAGATTGTTGTGAATGCGCCAGTCATAACGGTTTCGTCTATTAAGCAAGAACTGCAGAAAATGTTGAAAATATTGGACCCTCGTCCGAAGAAAGTTCTGTTAATTGCTGACTGGGGCGTTTACATAGACACAAGCCTTAGTAACGTTTCATTGCATGGAACGGACATCATGATTTTGACGAAGCGGCTGGAATGCTTAAGTAGTCATACATGGGATATCAGCGGTCAGGAATATTGTGAAAACGGGGGGAACTTTGCAGCCATATGTGAAGAATATGTTGGATTGAACAAGTTTTCCGTTATCACCAAAGCCAAAACATGTTCAAATATTAAAGAAAATCCGTTAACTAAGCAACACATGCTTCTACGGTTATTTCCCCCATCAGCGTCTAGTGATAGTTTGCGGAAATTAGTCGCTCAGAATGCATTGTCAATTGGGGGCGCCGTTACAACACTTTGCTGCGACCCTAGCACTGCAATTGACATACAGGAGAAGAAGGTCATCAAGGACCTCAAGGAATTCTATATAGAAGGGGAGCTTGACAATGAACTAAAATATTACGTTGGCTTCTGCAAAGACGGCTCCCGCCAGGGAACGTCATTCTGTCTTATTCAGGATAACCAAATTAAGCGTTATTGTTCAAAATACGGTGCAGGTAACAGTGGAGTTGTTGCCTTAGCATCAATTAATGATCCTCTGACACCTCTATCTTACGAAAGCGTAGGCTTTACCGTAACTAGCGAGGATCCTACTGGGTGTGGCATTAAAAAAATACGATCCAAAGGTCGGGATGTAGGATATTTCCAGACAAGTGCGAAAGATATTACGAAATACTCCCCTGGCGCTTACGAGTTGATGATTGAAGACTATGGAAAAGATAAAAGTGCATTTCATAAGCTCTTACGAAACGGAGCGTCGATGCGCATACGAATCGTTGAACAAGAGGATGTAGCTGCTGAACCATTGCAGCAACAGTTGGTCTTATCACAGGAAAATTTACTGGCTTCTGTTGTCTCGGGATATGAGCACCTGATAAGCCATCTGCAAACGAAAACTACTTTTCTAGATAATTCAATTCAATCACGAGATTCAAGGTGGTGGATTGAAAGGATTTTGCAATAACAAAAACATGTACAAGATTCACTTAATAAATCACAATATTATAAGGAAAACTGGGGTGATATATATGTAACAAAGACAGACTGAATATTGTTTTGTCTCTCTAGTGTTGCATTGCCAAATCCATTGCGTAATATGTTTGGGCTTGTTAATCATTCAGGACAAGAGAGATTATTTATTTGACTCATTCAATGCATTTGACCATTTACTCCTTTTAATTTTGCAGTGGTAAAGAATTTATAAAATGTTATCCGTGACTAATAATGCGATCACCACATCGGAGACAAGAACATTTGTAGCTTTTTTCCCGCTCCGTTACACAGGTCGGTTTGACAGGTCCTTACCAGATGAATTCTCTCCTTTGCTGTAGTGATATTGAGAAGCAGCTGATGAGTTATGTAAAGAGTAGCCAGCGTCATGTTCCGACTTGCCTCATCTTTGGAAAGTGTCTTTTTAACACATGCTTCAAATTCACTCCAAGCAGCGAGCCATTCCAAATCATAATAAGTCGAGAACTCGTCGTCTAATTTGAATTTGAGCGCTTCCCGAGGATGATATTATCATTTTGTGTAAAGGATTTGGTATCTGTATCAAATTCAATATGATTTTTTATTATAAAAAAAATATAATGCATTCTGTTCTTCCTATTTATACTTTTGGCTTTTTTTGTTGTTGCAAATAAGTAACCTTGGAATTGGGTTCTGCGCGAGTCCTTATTACCATTGCGATTTAAATTCAATTTAAGTGTTTCCGTTACATACAAACTAGAGTTGGGAGCATGGGTAAGATTTTACCCGCGGTCTTAAACCGCCCGCGCCCGCCCGTATTCACGGGCGGGTCGGTGAATATTTAGGAAGACTCAGTGGATACGGGTATGGGCGGGGACGAGAGGAAAAATCATCACGGGTGTTTGGGGTTACCCGCAGATATTTTATGGTGGAGTTTTTTGATTCTCTTAATGTTTTTGCTGAATAAAATCATCAATGATTTAGTATTAGAAACATTAATATTCATGTTTACTTCAATAAACTTACTTTTCAACAATAAATGTGTTCCAATAATCGAGATTTGCTCGACTAAAACTCCTTCGTAATGGCATGTATACATACGCTCGCGTAAAAAAATCTCATGGGTATCCATGACCGCCCGTGGGTACGGGCCAGTACAGCCGTGATTGGAGGCACGGGTACGGGCGGGCCGAACACGCCAACGTGATGGGCACGGTACGATTAACCCGTGGACATGTTCGTAATTCCCATCTCTAGTCTGTACATACATACGGATGTGCATTGTTATTTTCATAATTTTCATTTGCCAGCCAAAAAGCGTCATTGTCGTATATATAAGGTAAAAATCAATATATTTTATTTCCTATTTCATTTAATTTGTTACGTAATGAATCGTGGTGTAAAGTAGGGTTAAAGGATGCCCTCTTATAAAAATGATTTGACCACTATGATTGAAAACTTCAGGCTTCTTGAGCACTCTTGTTTCCATACTTAACACGCTTTTTCGCCCCAGTTTTTATTGGTTTTTCTTGAAGGCTCTGGTGAAGTGGAACCGTCTTGTCTTGCGTCTTGCGTGACATCGAAACCATCCTTGTTTTTCACACTATAGCATCAAAATTATCAGCCAAAGGAATATTTTGTCCGAATATATAGTGCTTACTAATCATTGCGCTAAGCCGAACAAAATAATCTTTTAGTTCTTTCTTTTGCTCGAATCTATGACTGACTGTTTCAAACAATATTATTGCAATACAGATTTTGTGCCGGAGCTATAGGAGAGACGCTAACAATTAAGTAATTGAGCTCCAAACTATTGCTCATGTTCTGGACTACTTCTTTGTAAACTAATTTTTCCCGGTTATGGCTTTGAGTTTGAGTTTAATCATCATGCAATAGCCTCGATGCATTTGAATGCACAATTACTTCACAAAATCGACTTCATAATAAACTGTAACAACGACAACAGTAAACATAGTGAACCCAAAGAATTGCTCAAATACATTGTACCTGCTGCACATTAATCTGTAAAATTTTAATCAGAAGGCTTTATTCTTGGTACGTTTTGAAAGACGGAAACTTTTCTACGTTAAAGCTGTTAGAATTTTGTCGATATGCAGTACCTTAGATTTTAAACTGGCACGTTTGTTTCTTTTTCAAATCATGATTTGTATAAAGCTTCGGATCATACCCGTTCTCCTGGTGATGTCTCAAATCGTTACGATACTTTACTCCTGGATAAGTGTAATTTGTTTTCGCAGTGTAACTGGTAATCAATTTCTGGCCAATTTAAAGTATGAAATATCACGATCTTCAAAATATGAATTAGACTTTGGCGTCGTAGATGCCATTCTAGATCCGCTTTGCCACACTAGTTGCCTCGTGATTATCAGGAACCATATGAACTTAAATGTACATTTTGAGAAAGTACCATTAGTAAGCCAGCATTTTGCTCCAAGAAGGATACGTGTAAGTAGGAAATCTGGAGCATTTGAATGGAAAACAGTTTGGATCCCATCAACAAGTGCTAACTATTTCAACGAGGTCTTTACGTCATACAACGGAACATTATTTTGTCATAGCATTTACTTCGTGGACGATTCCAACTTTGCAGATTCCAGTCAGACACATCCTTGTATAACCATGCGCCTAAGAAACTGGGAGCTAGAAGAGGAGATCCGGTAATTGCAGAATTATCATTGACTTTCTTCTTCCATCATTTATGGCCCGACGAACCTTAGACTATCCCTTGTCGGAAATACGTTCGTCTAAATGGAATCCTACTATTCCCCAAATTGACATAATTATTCTAATTAAAAACTTTTACTATGTGTCACTATCTGACTGGGTTAGTGTACGGTACCATACGTTCCCTAATGTTGGAGGAGGAAGAATGATGATCAATTTTGTGATTTACATCGGTGAAAATGTTAACGAGTCATCTAATTTTGACATTTACGGATTCAAATATGGCGGTAGTCGCACGGAAAAGAATACCAGCGTATTCAAACCCTCCGATTGGAAAGCAATGAACACAATAAGAGCAATTGCAAGACACAGTACAAGGAATGCTTATCATAAGTGGAATATTTTGGAGGACTCTGGAAACAGTAACCTGAAAAACAAGTTATTTCGGCGTCTATGGGATTGTAATGATGCTGTATCACAAAGTCTGCCGTTGGAAACCTCATCAAAACATGAACAAAGGAGCATAAATATGGAGACTGCACATGTTCACATTCTACGGCTA
>JAAXOA010001411.1:0-16047 GCA_036561885.1 Salina celebensis
ATGACATCCGTTGCGGTTGTAACGAATGCATTGAAGGCAATCGACAAGACTGCCTGCGGCACTCCGCCTCCCGAATAAATTCATATAAAGCGTTGGCGAGCCCTTCCTTGATTGCTTTGACATCCACGGATCCGCTTTTAACAGCTTTTGAGCTCTCCTGGGAACTGAAACAACTTTCCTTCTCTGAGCCTGAGTTTCGTGGGGAGTACTTGGAGCTGAGAAAACGGTCTCAAGATTTTGCAGTCTCTTTACTGAGTCATACAAGAACATCTCATGAACTTCAAGTGATGCTGAATTTTGATCCTAACATAATGAAAGACGATGACGAAAGTTTAACTGAGATGAATGAGCCTAGTGAAATTCACGAAGGAGGCCTTGCACGTCTGCGCCTTGCAATTGCATATAAACAGAAAAAGTTTGTTTCCCATTCATGGGTTCAGCAGCTCCTCGCTTCTATATGGTACGAAGGTCTGCCTGGTTTTCGTCAGAAGACTGGCATCGGCAAAGCCATGGAGGTGGCAAAGGTTGTATTGTTTGCTCCGTTCTACTGTCTCATTTACATGCTCGCCCCTCACAGTCAAACTGGTCGATTAATTCGGAAACCTTTCATGAAGTTTTTGGTGCAAACTTCTTCGTACCTACTCTTCTTACGTAATATTGAAATGCAATTTTACTTATTTTTAAAATCAGGACCAGGCATTAACTTTTCGTATGTTTTTTTATTTATTTAGTAATATTGATTCTCGTGTCGCAACGTGTTGAAGAGCAAGTGATGGACTGGCTTGAGATGATAAAAATGAAGCATGACGAAACTTATGAAATTCCAAGGAAACCTCATCGAGGACTTCCTCCGCGCTTTCTGGAAATCGTTGTGGTCTTTTACGTTATCGGATTTCTCTGGGAGGAGACTCGGGAGCTTTGCCGGGAAGGATTTCGAACATATGTGAGCAACATGTGGAATGCTATCGACTTCCTGCGTAACTCGACCTATGTCACTGTAGTTTTTTTGCGAACCTGGGCGTATATTCAACAACGGCACGAAATTGCGATTGATCCTGAGAGTGCGTATATTCCACGGGAGCATTGGAACGACTATGATCCTCAATTGATTGCCGAAGGTCTTTTTGCAGCTGCAAATATTTTCAGTGCTCTCAAGTTGGTTCACACGTCATCCATAAATCCTCACTTGGGACCTTTACAAATTTCCTTGGGAAGAATGATTGTAGACATTATTAAATTTTTCTTTTTCTACACTCTCGTCCTCTTTGCATTTGCTTGTGGTATGAATCAACTACTATGGTATTTTGCTGACTTGGAGAAAGATAAATGCTATTCACTACCTGGTGGAGAGCCGGACTGGAAAGGCAATGGCGATGCTTGCATGAAATGGCGGCGGTTTGGCAAGTATGGATTTTAATTTAAACGATTTATTCTGTTTGAACAAATTTCATCGAGTAACCTCATGCCTTTTTACCCTGTACCTTTCAGTCTTTTTGAAGCCTCTCAATCACTCTTCTGGGCTAGTTTTGGAATGGTCGGTTTGGGCGACTTTGAGCTTACTGGAATCAAGTCATACACGAGGTTCTGGGCTCTCCTCATGTTCGGATCATACAGTGTGATCAATGTGATCGTCCTCCTCAACCTTCTAATTGCTATGATGTCCAACTCATATGCAATGATTACTGTAAAAAAATATTTCCCTTTCCAATCACATAAATGTTTACATATATCCATTTGCCATCACATTGCTTGATTTAATCATAATTTTACAGGAAAAAGCAGACACTGAATGGAAGTTTGCACGAACTAAACTCTGGTTGAGTTACTTCGACGAAGATTCAACTCTACCTTCTCCATTCAACTTGATTCCAACCCCAAAGCAAATCAAGCGGTTGTTGGGGAGGGTGATCCCTGGAAAGCGAGGAGGCAAGAGCAGTTCCAAAGCAAAGGAAGCACGACTGTCGGAGTTGAGAGAGCAAGCGAGAGAATACACAGCAGTGATGAGAGCTCTCGTCTGGAGGTTCATCAGTGGCCTCCACAGAAACAAAGAAGACAGCGAAGTTACTGAGGATGACATTAATTCCAAAGCAAAGGAAGCACGATTGTCGGAGTTGAGAGAGCAAGCGAGAGAATACACAGCAGTGATGAGAGCTCTCGTCTGGAGGTTCATCAGTGGCCTCCACAGAAACAAAGAAGACAGCGAAGTTACTGAGGATGACATCAATGAAGTCAAATCTGAAATTTCTTCGCTACGGTGTGATCTTGTCGAAATGTTCCGTAACAATGGAATGAATGTTACAGGACTGGCAAAGAAAGGTGAGAGAACGAGACGTTGTATAAATGTCGAATATAACCAAGCTTTAGTATAGCGAAAGGAGTTTAGTAATTATATTTGTATTACAGAAGTAACAGTGTCGAGGAAGACACGGGACTGGGAGCGGAGGCTGTTCCGTGGGTTTCACGTTGCCCCGGCTAGCTGGGGATGATAGTATTTTGCTCAATGTTGAGACCATGGAGGAAGATGGAAACGACAGGGGAGAGAGTGAGTCTGGAACCGACAAGTTTAGGCGAATGGCTAGACTTGCATTACTAAATCGGGACAGATTGTCCCGACCCGCGAAACATTTGTCCCATATCGGAAGGTCTAATAGTAGCGAGTCCTTCAAGTCCCGACAGTCTCTGAAAAAAGCTATGGACGCAGCTAAAAAGATGGTAGATAAGACCAATCCATCTCCGATTCCCCCAAGCCCTGAACCTACCTCAATCAGCGATGACAAGCTCCTCGGGGCAGGTTCTACTCTTACCGTTGAAAGAAAAGCTTCAACTTTATCCGTAGTTGCCGAGTCCACGAGTCGCAGTGTGACTCCAGTACCAAGTGATCACGGTAATAAGAGCACGGAAGAAGCAGACAAAGACTTAGACACTGAAGCGGCTGGAAATGAAACTCCCGACAAAGGATTGCTCATAGATGAACCTCTCCCTCAGATCATGACCTCAGTAAAGGCCACATCCCCACAGACTAAATCTAAGCCTGGAAAGCGGCCATGCCCACCGCCTCCTCTGGAAGCTGCAAATGACGGAGAAACCTCTCCAGGAACGAAGACTCGTGAGCTGTCACGAGTATCTAAGTCCTATTCTGACATGACTGATTTAACTGAGACAAGTGGTGACATGACGAAAATTTTAATGGAAAATGAGAAACGAACTGTTGACTCTCCGAAAAGATTACCGTCCCGGCTCTTCTCCAAAAGTGGATCGATTGATATCAACGTGGAAATGAAGAAGGAAAATGCTGCAATTGCAATGGCATCTCCGACACAGCGTCATCACTTGTCTAGAGAAAATACCTTGGATGCTGACTCACTGGCTTCGACATCGTCCACCGCGTCACCGTCAAGCACTGCTAGCAGCAACAGAATCCCGTTTGTTCCTTTGATTGGTGAAAATGATAAAGTTCCTCTGGTCATTGAGCCAGACGAACAGGACAAAATTGATCCTCCACCACCTTCTTCCACTTCACCCCCGGCTGTTGTTGTCGCAAGTGTCAGCTCACCGGCTGCGACTTCTACGAGCATTATGGAAGAACCTGGTCAATCTACATCTACCCTGTCCGTTGCCGGAAAAAAGGTTGATGATGTGAAAACAATCAAAAGGCCTAAACCCGGAGGATCCTGGTTTTAAATTTGAATGAATTAACTGACAGTAATCGGGTGACTGACTTCAATGATGACTTTACAGGCCTTTAAAAAGTTCTTGTTAATTGATTTTATAACCTTAATTAAACTGTTTATGACTTATTCGGATGTATTAAATAACTGCTTAAAATTGTCGATCGGAACTGCTGCTGCGGATAAACTGCTTAAAATTGCGCTTTGGAAAGTTGCTGTATCTTGATTATGGAAATGTTTGGGTTTTTGAGTGTTTGAAGTTTGTGTTATCACATTATAATCAGATAACGTTCCTGAATAAAATATAACCTAACATCAAATACAAAACTAGTTAGTATCTTCTTCATTTTACGAAGTATTCTGCTTGAACAAATGAACTAATCTGCAACAAATTCATGCGCACCATCCTTTCATGCATTTATTGTGTGGTACGGATATTATTATTATTGACAATAATTTTGTGCAACATTTAAATCATGGATGCACTGAGTACAGTGTGCAATATTGCTCACGAATTTATGAATTTTTGCATATATTTTATATTTAGAAATTACTGAATTCTTCGTCATCATCAATGAGGGTTCATCAAACAAAATTTGAGCTTCAAGCATGGAACAGCACTTTTTCCCCTTTACTCATGTTCCTAAGAGTGTGACACATTCCATCAAAGATTCAGAATTCTGTCATCTGTCTGTAGAAACTGAGAGTTGTCCCAGCATCAGCAGGTCAACTGCGGTCATTGACATATTGTCACATTACCATATTGCATGATAGTTGATAACCTTGACTAAAGGTGACAAGCTCAATGAATTTTAAGTGAACTTATCAATTGTCAGTTGTGAGCTTGCACCGCACTCTCACACGTTCCAATCGGTTTGTATTTTTTTGTAACTTGCAATTTGGCAAAATCTGACAAATCGGGAGCTTGTTTTTGGCAGAGCGAGTAACAGCAGAGAACATCTCTCACTTCCACACAGGTGTGTACTTTGGTAGTTGCAAGCTGCAAGATTTTTTTTTATCGGCTCGACTGCGGCTGGCTTGTTGCGAAAATACAGACAGAAGGGAGACCATTCTCTGCCGTGTATAGTCAACATTTGAGGGTGACATTCAGTTGCAGTGATATGCTTTAAAAACAAGTTGTTATCTAACACTGTTACGCCATACTGTTCAGTTGAATTGAAAAGTGAAAGAATCAGCTGTCCGTCTATGCTACCAGCTGAGTAATCATACCAAGTTATATTTTACTCGGAGTTAATTCTTCACCTTAAGGTTAAATTAATTTTTTTTTAGAATTGCTGTAGAATTGAATAGAACTGCTGTGTGAATTAAGGAGGATTACGGTAGCAGTAAAAAGCATCTACCCAATTGTGAGGTGATAGACAGTTGTCATTTAGAGATTGATTTAAAGACAAGTAGTTTTTCCAGAGGAGTTCTTTAGAATTTAAACAACAGGACTCTGTCTCAACCTAAACACCGGGTACAAGTTGTCCCTAAGGTAATTTTTGTGATCCTATTACTAACAACGTACGTTGGCAATTTTTGATCAGTCAGTAATGTGATTCATTTGTTTGATTGCTTTGATAAGGCCATAGTCATAGTCTTGGACGCGTTTTGCAACTGCCCATATTTTAACCGTAACAATTATCGTGATTTGCTTTAAAATGGCTCTAGCTATTATCTACTTTGTCGTCTATGAATCCACTTCTGTATTTTCTGCCCTTTTTGCCGTTCTCAAATTCAAAACAAGAATGGCCAACTAACTCAACTTTCTTTTGCCATTATGGAGGCTTAGGTTAGGTTAGGCTAGAATAGGATATCGTCGGACTTTTGACCCGGAATTCCCAACAAACAAACTCAATCAAGATCTCTTCCGTTTGTAAATATTTTCCTTTCTTTCTCTGAATTGTTCCTGTTTCTTATGTTCCTCTATAACAGCAGGGAGCTCTGACTATTTCTAGACATTTCCCTCATTTATAAAGTACAACTATATTTCTGTCTTATTTAGATTATTTTTGTTAATTGCCAACATAAAATAGCTTAGAGCTTACCAAACAAGGTAAAAATCTTTCAAGTTCAGCACACACTCTGGAAACACACCAGTGATCAACTGAGACTCGTTACAATTACAAGGCATTATTATTAGAAACTGTACTCTCGCCATAATTAAGCACACAGAAACTGTTTATATTTTTATAAGGCTGTTTACTGTTATACCTGAATATAACACATGGTAGAGAAATTAGTTTTATAGTGTATTAGACATAATCATAAATTGCATAGAGCTCATTGCCAGATAGGTAAATTGATACAGCTTCATAAACACGTTCAATCGCAAACATGGCAACATCTTCGAAGATTTACTCTTGGGATGAGGAACCCTGTCTTGATTGGTGTCGATCCAGACAACATGGAAACAAAATTTGGGACATTTCCCACGGCGGATCTGAAGAAGCAGATGTGGTCTGCCTCTGGACGAAAACATGTTCTAACTATTCTCAGGTGAAAGATGATTTTGGAAGAACAGCTCTGCATGCTGCTGCGACTACTGGAAACCTAAAGGTAATTTTCATAGTCACCGAAACCAATACTTCTAGTTTGTAACGTTAAGCAAAAGTGTTTATAAATAGGTTTGAAATTATTTTGAATTCACAGGCTATTGAATGGCTCCTTAAAACTCAACAGTGTAATATCAATGCGAAGGACATGATCTCAGGATACACTGCTTTACATCGAAGCATTTACTTTGGTCATTTGCATGTTGCAAGGAGTTTGATTAAACATGGCGCTGACGTGAACGTCCGTGACCACGAGGGTCTCACACCTTTTGAGTTGTGTCAAATGGATCGTCCAATAACATTCAAGCAGAATGCTGGGGATATGACAGAGCTGACAATTTGGGGCAGCAATGCAAACTACAATCTTGGTGTTGGTCATCAGGAGCCTCGTAGTCATCCTGATGTGGCTACTGACTTCAGGCGCTCTGAAATGAGCTTAGCCCAAGTTGAGATGAACACGTATCACACTTTGTTTCGGACTCAGACGGGGAAGGTGTACTCATGTGGGTACGGAATGAGTGGGAGGTTGGGAACAGGAGAAGAAGATACTGTCCTTAGCCCATCGTTGATCCAATTGCGTAACAATGGACCATGCAAGGCGATTGCTGCTGGACAAGATCATTCTATATTTTTGACGGACTCGAAGGTTTGGACCGTTGGATTAAATGAGTTTGGACAGTTGGGTCATCACGTGAGTGTTCAAAAGTTGTGCAAGCCAAGAACTGTGGATGTTCTTCAGAACCACGGGATAACTGGAGTTATCGCTGGACCGTTTCATTCTGTATTCTACAATGCGAATGAGGTCTATGCTTGTGGACAAAACCAGGGACAATTTGGTCGCGGTTTTGAAGATGGAAAGAATGTGTTTGCTCCAACAAAACTGAGAATTTCTTTTGACTCTGAGAACGAAGAGGATGATAATACAATTACTTCAGTTGGAGGGAATGAGTTTTGTACTGCTCTGTGTGTGGATAAGCGAATTGTCCTTCTGCTTAGGCGTAATCAGTACACAAAAATAAACTCTAGGAGTACTACGTAAGATTTCACTACTTCATTATAAATGGCACATTAGAAATTTAATACAAGTGGAAAATTCACCATATTTTTTGTTGTTGTGTTTAGGTCCAAGCAAGTTCTCAAAATACAAGCTACCGGAGAGAAAAACAGTATTACATTGTTTCTCTTAACTGGATCTGGGCGTGTTTTGGTCTGGCGTGAGAACTACAACAGATCCACAAATGAGTGCAGAGGAGCATTTACACGTTTGGTATTCAGCAACAGTCGGCTTCTTGATGTAAAGGACTTTTCAGTAAGCTTGAGTACTCTGATTCTTATCAGTAGCACTGGAGAGGCATACAAAAGTGGATGGAATTGCAACAATCCACCGTCAATCGTTGGAAAGATTGAAGAAAAATTCGGGAATAAGGCCGAGGCGGATTTTCAAGTTGCAGTTCGGCAAAGGCGAGGACGAAAAGAGGATGATACTCCTGCAATGGCTTTGGAACTAATGAAAATCAAACGAGTTCCCAATGTGTACACCGGGTTGTACGCGTATTCAGACCCAAAAGGAAACAATTTTGCTATTCTGCAGCGTCACCAAATGATGGACGTCACCGACATTCCGGACGTTGTAACGACTTCCGTTTTAGAAGACATCAAGGGACTGTATGATGATATGACAGAAGATGACTCTATTCACGACATTGTGTTCAAAGTGACCAGCTTTGACATATTCTCAGCGCACCGTTACATCATTGCATTTGTATCGTCTAGAATAGCAAGTGTCCTGATGAATGATCCCACCATTACCGAAATCACCGTGACCAACGACGCTTTCGGAGTGGACACAACCAAATGCACCAGTTTAGAGAATGCAAGAGTTTTTCGAGCAATTTTGGATCTGATTTACAAGCGAGAGTGTGCCTTCGCCACTCCTCAATTCATGAATGAAATTCTGGAAACTTGTTGCGAAAATGGGCGGAAAAATAATGCACTGTTCACTGAAAAAGTCAAAGAACTTTGCCGATTTCGAAATTTGTGTCGACACCTTGGTCTGGAAATCGGTGAATCAATCATCCAGAAGTTCATGAACGAATTAGAAGTTCAATGGGAAAAGTATGTGAGCAGTGACAACGAACCGAACCGCAAACAGACAAGAGCGCTTATCAATTATAACCAATTTGCGGACTTCAAATTCGACCGAGCAGCGTTCAGTTCATTTCATGACGTTCTATTGGAAACTTCTGATAAAAATGTTTTTCCTGTTCATAAATGTATACTGGTGGCTCGCCTGAATTACTTCAAGTCATTGTTTTCGACCAACTGGTCATTTCAAGAAGTCAAACAAAAAGCTGGAAAAAACGTTCAGCCCCCTAAAATGGCAATACCGTTTTCCTCTAAGGCGACATCCCTCCTGCTTGATTGCGTTTACTCAAATAATGCAGCGTGTTTGAAGGACGCAGACTGCGATTTGCTTTGCGAAACAATAGCATGCTCGGACTACATGATGAATGACAGACTGCTACAACTTGCTGAAGCCGAGATGATACGGAATATTTCACAGAAAAACGCAGCAGATATTTTGGCATTCACATGGAAGCATAACGGAAGTCAGTTGAAAAACACCTGCTTTGATTTCATAACACTCAACCTTTCCGCAATGCTGGAGAATCGGTTTTTGGAAAATTTATCACCAGAGATTCTTCAAGAGCTGTCAGCATACTACAGGAGTGTCCAAAGAGAAAATTTGTCTATTAACCGTACATTGAAGAAAAGTCGCGGAGTACCTGATTCCCAACACTACCTGGAGGCTACCAAGTGTACCAAAGAAGATATTTTGGAGCAGTTGGAAATGATAATAGAAACTGATGGGGCAATGATGCTAAAGAAAGCTCAGCCGAAAGCTACCCGTTCAAGAGTCCGGTTAAGGTCTCGTACCCTCTCCGAGTCTGAGTCGCCCTTGGAAATACATGAAGAGATGGGTGCAGTTGGGGTGACCAACCAAATGGATAATTTAAGATTAAGCTGTTCGAGTTATGTGGAGGAATCGGTGGCATCACCCACATCACCGCCCATAGGGAATGGTTACACTCCACCGCTAACGCCTGTGTTTGCGGAAAAGGATAGAAAAGTTGTTGTCCCTTTGCCGAAGAACATAATTGGGGCTGTTCCACAACCACGAATTCAAACAGTTGGGATTAAACTGGAAGAGTTCCCTACACTTGGTGCTGCTGTTGTAGCTAGAAGCGCTCTGATTCCACTTACACCAGGAAAGCAAATAGTAAATCATGATCAGGTTAACACGAAGTCGCCAATCAGCGTCTCAATTCCGGTTACTCCATCAACGCCGCCCATGCAAACTCCATCAAGCTCAAGCGGCAAAAAGAAAACGAAATGGAGGACTGTCTCATCCCCTGCTGAAGTTGTCACTACTTCTAAGCCATCATGTGCAGCTACTGCATCATCACCGGTTACTGCAGATGGAAGAGACAGAAATAATCCGTGGAAAGTGAAATCTGCTGAAAAACAGGTTGTATTCAAAGCGATTGTAGAAGACGAGGTTGAGAAAAAGCGGAACTTTGAGAAGGCTATTAGCAAATCATTACCATTGATGCAGGTGAGCCATCAGATAAAATAAAGTTGTTGTAGTAAAAATTTTATAAGAGTAATTTTATGTGAACGGTGTGGATGTATTCATTTCCTTCCTCTATAGATTGAAGACGAAGCTATAAATTTTCTCACTCAACACTACTCAAGCGAAGATACAGCAGATTTTATCGAATTGCTGACTGTCGAACGTGTTGTCACATCAAACTTTTCTACACCTACTTGGGTACAACATCCCGGCGCAGTCACTCACGACATCCCAAAATAATCAGCTTTAACATAAAATCCTTAACCTGTTTTTAAATCATGAAAGTCTGAGATATAGAAACATGCTACGAAAGTATGTATCATCCTATCAAAAGTCATTTAAATAATCTTCATGATTCATGAGTACCATGTGTACGTGTCTAGTGAATGTTTCTTTTTTTAATCTCAAATATATACCGATGTTTTTGTTTGGGTTTCGTTATAATATTTCAATATGATTATGGGAAAATATTTTCAATTGTATCTTCATTAATTTGCTACTATAACCATTTGGGGATAGTTCATTGCATTAGTAGATATTACAAATGCAGATGGTTGGCGCATACATTGCAGATAAACATTGAAATTCGTTGTATCATGTATGTACTATCAGTTTACAAATTGTTAAACTAGCGTGCTGGTTAAATAAATACAACTGGAGAACAATAAGGGTTTTTGCCTTATATTTTTTTTTCTTTTATTATTAATTAGAATAAATAAAATGTCACAAAAATCAGTACAATTTTCAGTAAACAGGAAAAGTGTCTTACACATACATCTTGCACAACTGTGAAAAATGAGCTAGATTTATTATACGTACGTACACTTGTTATACGTAGATTTATAATGCGTGTCTATACTTTTCGACATTATTACTTGCATGCATAACCATTTTGATCTTCCCAACATAATTGGTGATTTTGGAATTACTGTAGCAACAATTTCAGAAATCACAGCCCATAACTTTAAGCTTTAATCCCATTCCCTGAAGTAACCTAAACCACGATACGATATGTAACAAGAAACTCGGAATAAAATATACGACTGTTTAAGGATTACAAAAATAATGAGATTCGAACATGCCCTCGACGTTCAACTACTATTGGTAACAAAAAAGAGTAATATATATGCTTTAAGAAACTAGCGACAACCCGAGATCCGTTACTCTATAAGCTGATGCATCTGTAATGTAACCCTTCATTCAATTTGAGTGAATGTTTCTATAAATATGGGAAATGTAATTAAGATTAAGAAGTTCGCCAAATCATTATAGATTATTTCCGAGTTTTGCCTGCCTGGACCAACAAAATAGAATATACACCATTTTCGTATAACCCTGATACCTGCTGATAGCAAATTGTGTAGCAGCGCGTTGCTATGCAAGTGCTACTCTCGTGCTGAAATGCGGCTAGCTACGCCGCGAGTATCACAAGTGGACGAACCAGGAATACCTCTAAATATGATCAGAGAAGTCGTTAGTAAAATAAGTATTTTCTGCAGCTTTTAGATCCACACCGACATTTGTACTTTTTGGTTGTTTCTTCTGGCAAGATTTGGTCTTGTTTAGAATTTGCTTGATAGTCGAACGTCAGCTCTTCTCCCTTAAATTAAAAAAAAAAAAAAAAAAAAAACATTTTGAAACGATTGACTTTGATTTAGAAGTTTAACTCGTGGAATATTCCAGTACCTCTTGAATATCTTTGCTGGCAAAGAATGCTAACTTGGGCAAATTTGCATCGATGCAGTCGACGAACACGTTGTAAACGTTAAGATTAGGTGAACAAGAATGATTAAAGAAATGTGATACATTCCCCATCATGCAAGCGTCAATAACGTACTTAGCAGGGTCCTCTTCTCCAGCGTTAAAGTCAAGATCGAATAAGTAAGTGAGACCCTGGTCGTCGTAAGTTTTGCCACGTTCCTCTGCTTCACCCTGTTCAATAATTTCGCCAGCGTATACAGCCACGAACGTTCCTTTTTTGATTTTCTACAGTTATATAAACCAGTAAACGCCTGATCCTTTTGATGAAAGCATGCTGATGATTGAAAATTGAATATGAGGCTGACCTTTAAAGTTTTTGCCCCCCAACCTTTGCCACTTGCCGTCTTAAAAATACAAATTTTAAACCCTTGCAATGACACGGTGCCGTCCTGAACAACGCGATTAGTACAAGTTTCATCACATTTGCAAGAGTTGTTACATTCGTAAACGGGGGATCCAGGAGCTATTATAATCCTATGAAAATGGAAGCAACAACGATATAATTAGATGCTTAGTTACTCGTAATTAATCATCAAGAAATAGCAAAACTTGGCTCTTACCGTTTGTCTTTTGAATACGCGTACAACCCTTCATTCGTTGATGGGCAGCAATTCTTTTTATCAGTATGGCAATCTGGTGTACATTCACACATAACTGGGGATTCGCGAGGAATAGTAACATTTTTTCCAGCTTGATACTCATTGATGTACTGGAACTTCGCTGGTGGCAGGTCTAGATCCACCAAATTCTCAACATATATCTGTGGTCGTCCTTTGGCAACAGCATTCATTGTATCTTCCCAACGCTATAAGGACATTAATTAAACCATATTGTAGCCAAAAAGGTAAACTTGGACACAGACATGTCAAACTTGACATAGTAACATAATATATTAGATGTTTTTCTAGGTACCTTCCATGTCTCGCTAAGTTCGTGTTGGGCTATTTTCGCTAATGCATAGGCTACTTGAATTTTCATGGTTTTTATTTGACTTGCAGTCAAAGTTTCCGTTTGAGATTTAAATATCATTTCGTCCATTTGTTTTTTATTCCACTGAGGTTGTGGTGGTCCAGTTTTCAGAGCTGCTTCCAGAAACTCCTTAGTCAACTCGACGCGTTCATCTTTCAAGTTCTCGTAGAAATCCTTTAGTTGTTCCTTTCGTGTTCGTGGGTCCGGTGGGATTGGACATTTGCTTAAAACAGCCTCCAATCTCTTTGGGTTTCTTTTATGCTGTTCTTTGATGGACTTGACTTCAGCCAACCGTTTCTTATAGAAATCCGCAAGCTTTTCTGGGCATGAGTCCATATTCTCTGCTTTCTCCCACGTGTTGTCTTCCTCTTTGTCCCATCCTTTCCACTTGATAAGGAACACTTGTTCTCCTTCTTCTACCCAATAGTCCAGAATTTCTTCGACTTCGTATGCATCGTTATCCTCACCACTGCTAGATTCATCACTTGTGGAGTCATCGGAGCTCTGACTAGATGATTGATCGTCACTGGACGCACTTGGAGAGTCTGCACCTCCTCCTCCTTCCTAAAAACAAAATTGCATTCATCGTTTATTTAAGTTCTCCTAATAGCCAAAAATCTCCACAGAACGAATGAATATAAAACTAGAACTATACCTTAGCTGTAGAACTCCTTGGACAGTCATCCATTTTCATTTTCTTTGGCACCAGGAAACTACGGATGTCACCGGAGAGTCGCTTTCGAACACTTTTCGAGTCATCTTGCTTGCCTTCTGTGTCATTGCCTTGTCTCGTACCTTCCGGTTTGTCAGTTTCAGATGCTGCAGACCGTTCAGTTCTAAAAAATTGCCGATAATATTCAAAACATCAATTTTTCACTCAATGCAATTCCATTATATTAAAATCGCTACAAAATAACCATGAATATGTGGCCATTTATATAAAAGAGAACATTGTATCATTATCATCCTATGACTTACTCGTCTTTCGCATCGCTAGCCGAGTTATTCTTGCTCAAGGATTCTGGAGGTGTGGGCGGGTAATTGAATTTGTTGGATCCCACTAATGGCATGATAGATTTATCACTTTTGAACATCCTGTTTATTTACAGAATAATCTACAATCATTATCACCATTGTAACTACACAATGCTTGATAGATTACACCTTTTTGTCATTTAAATAAACCCGAATCTCACTTACTCTCTGTTATCTTCTAGCTTCTAGAACATGTTTCCCTCGACTGTACGACGAATGTACGACTTTTCTCTTCACTGATTACTACCAAAATCACTGCTTCCAATTTTTAAAATGCCCAAAAAACTTAAATAACTGGTTGACAGCCAATTAATATTAATCTAACCTTTCACCCATTAAAAACTATTTAAAACCTGAGAAAACTGGTTGTTTGTTGAAACCGAGTTTTCGTTCTACGAGAAAAACCCTATCAAAAAGTGATAAGTACGGATTTTCAATCCGTTTCTCCAAACCCTGCGCCTCCCTTAGGTTCGCTCATTAACAGCGGTGAGTTAACTTGAGTAAAGTTTACCACTATAAACGGTGCTCATCAAAATGCACATCCCCTTTCACGTTGCATCTCAACACCAGTATACGAGAAAATGCTAACCGCCACTTTTTCCGTTCCTTCATCTCAATTGCGACCCACCAATAGGAATCCTTCTACAGCCCGAGTCATGCTTTTTCGTGTCGCAGAGACTACTCAAAAACTCCTTCTGATTGGTCCACTCACTCGAGAGTGGAGAAGCAAAAGGAAAAGAGAAGCGAGAGGGAAAAATGTGTAACGGACAAAAACTTTGTTGCTTTTTGGCGTGCTGCAGAGATACCACAGGTTGTTGCTTTGAGCGAGTCGACTCTCTTCTTCACTGTGTGAGGGGGAAAAGTTTTTTTTTCTGTAGAAGTTGTGTGTGTTTTAGCGCTTGACTTACACGGCTAGTTAACTTGTCCCTGAGCTGAGAGCGGTGACTGAGGTTGGGATATCGGCAGTTTGCTTATTTTTCGAGCTAGTTGTGAGGGAGAAGGACGTGTTAGTTGTGTAATGTGTAACCGAATAAAAAATCAGAATTAGGAAGTTTTGGCCGCCATTACGGTGGACGTTAGTTAGGAAAAGAGTTTAGGTATTTTGGTAGGAGTTGGTGAAGACTCCGAGGACGTCTCAAGTAAATACTTGATAAATATTAGTATTTACAGTAAAATCATGGAATATTCAGAAGTTAAATTAAATATCGATTTTGCAAGGTTTATTGACGGTGCTGAAAAGAAGAGATTTGTTGCTACATGAAGAATGGTTGACACTATTTAGCTGGGGACAGGTCTAACTAGGTCAGGTGTTTAGTGGTTTTAATGCCTGTCTGTTTTGAAGACTTATATAATAACGTAAACTGTAAAGTTTCTGAACAGTTGTTTTCCTTGCAAGGTGGCATTCACAGTTTTTGCCGTCCAATTTGCTTACTTTAATTTTACTTGTGGTGCTCGTCCACTCGTTGTAGTCAGTCATGGGTCCTAAGCCCGCAATGCTTCCTCCGCGGCCACTGCCTAGGCAAAACAAACGGAGGAGTATGGTCAAGGTCAGGTCATCACCGAAAAGTATTTTGTCAGGAGGAATAAGGAAGAAACCGATACTGCCACTTAGGGGTACTAGGACAGCTTTCGCTGATAAAAATCAGGTAGATGTATTGCAAAGGGGGCTACAGATGCTTCACAATGACCAGACCTTGGATACCAAATCTAGTACAGGGGTAAAGCCGCCTGGAAACTCAGCAATGAAAGTTGCTGTCCGTGTCAGACCACTTAACACAAGAGAGCTGACTGCAAATACCAAGTAGGTTTTAATCATATTGCAACTCTAACAGACTTTTTTTACCAACCTGTGTTTCATGCTCACCCCTGCACCTATAATACAATCAGCCAGTATGAAGTTTTGAATTTTTTTATGTTTGTTTTCAGGAAGGTCATTGCCGTGTCAGGTCCAAATATGCTGGTTTTTGATCCGGAAGTAGAGCGAGAAGATTTCTTTTTCAAGAATCAGAAACTCAAGGGTGAGCGTCGTGTATTGGCATCCCCATTTATATCGAAATGAAATACTAATAATAATAGTACAATAATGTGTAATTTGTTTTGCTTTAGACGTGACTGCGCGTAAGTACAAGAACATGAACTTTGCTTTCGACCATGTGTTTGGAGAAACGACTGATAATGAAACCATCTACCAGGACATCATGCATCCTCTGTTGGATACATTGCTTGGAGGGTTCAATTGTTCTGGTAAGAAATCTATAAGACAAAATGAAGGACTGATTGGGTATCTACGGCGTAAAAATAAAAATGCATGTTCCAATCCAATATTTCTCTTCTATAGTTTTCGCTTACGGGGCAACAGGTAGTGGAAAAACCTACACAATGCTGGGGTCGCCAGGCAACCATGGCCTGACTTATTTAACCATAA
>JAAXOA010001412.1:0-16046 GCA_036561885.1 Salina celebensis
AAACACATGAATTTTGTTTTCTCAACATTAATATATATATCGTTGTTCTCACAACACTGTTCAATACATCTCATGGTCTTATTAATTGCTTCTATACCTTCTTCAAACTTTGAAAAAATGTGTAGAAAACTAGGTCATCAGCATATAACAAGTTCGTAAGGTCAATTGCTGACCCTATGTCATTTATAAAAAGGAAAAATAGCAGGGCGTCGACCACGCTGCCAGGAGGCACGCCGTTGTCAATATTAAAATCTTCTGACTGTTGTTTCCCTGTGTTAATTTTAAATTTTCTATTCATAAAGTAACTTGTAAAAACTTTCACTAAGTACGGTTCTAAAGAAAAATCACACATTAATTTGTTTATTAGTTTTTTCATATTTACTCAAAAGCCTTTTTAAAATCTATAAAAACGGCTACGGCTTTTCCTTTCGGCTTGTCGATGAATTCGTCAATTTGTTGCGAAAAAATATACGATATAAATGTATCACTTACGGAATTGTATGTCCTATTGAAGACTTCTGGATCTTCTGGAAGACTTTGGTCACAAAACTCAAATGCAAAATTGCACGATACGAACTCGACGATAGAAGCCTACCTTTCCCCTTGTACAGTGGGGTACAAACTGCATTTTGCATTGTTTGTGGTACAATACCACTATCAATATTTTAAGCCTAAGCTCAACGGTATTAGTAGTAACGTTAGAATTGATCCATCTCGATATTATTCTTTGAGCGGTTTCACATGGGACGCCTGTTTAAAATACACTGGAGTGAAATTAGAACAATTAACTGATTTGAACTAATATTTTTTCTTTTAATCCGGTTTACTGGATGGTATTTCAATGATATCTAGCAATTCTATATCTATATCTTTCTATACCTTTGAAGCAAACAATCCATACATGCCGAATTATACCAAAGAGAAAGAAGCATCCGACATAATTCCGTGGAACTGAAATCATAATATTTTGAAAGCAGTTTTTGGAAAGTGTTGTGAAAACGTCGGAAAGCAACGCAATATTTTTGTTATCAACACAGACCTTCAGTGCGAGAGCATACTCCACAAGTGGTAACAAAATGGAAATACAAAAATGTACTCTCGATCTCAAAAATCTAGCGCCAGTCGATTTCGAGTCATGGTACCTTTTTTCGAGCTATGAGCTAACTATTTGTCCACAGGTATTTTTTGATGCTGAGAATATTTGCTATTTGATGCTATTTTTATGGCAATATTTGACCTTTGACCCACAGGACGAGATCAAAGGACAAATAATATTTTCTTTGCGTTACAAAGGTTTAATTGAAGAAAAATTAGTACGATGCCATAACGACGAAGATGTCTGTTGATTTGGACCTAAATATATTGACCCTAAGAGACGGGGTCAATATATTTACGGGGTACTTTTTCCCTTTGACTAGCCACGTGACGTGTCATTCGGAAGCACTATTCAAGAACGGTGTACTCGAATGGTTTTTATTATATTTTGTTGTTACTCAATGTTTTTGAAGTTTATAAAAATTTCATACGCATGGAAAAGAGTATGTCCAGAAGGAAGCGTACACGAAAGATTATTGTATTACCGTAATTGAATAACACGCGGTGGCAGGAGTATTGTCGGCTATTCACCTAAATTGACCGATGCCAAAGATGGGACGATGGCTATGGCTAAAGAATTGTTAGTATTAGTGGAGTGAATTTGAATTAGATTCAATGTTGTTGTCAATGTGAACGGCAATAGAAACACGGTAGACTTCTCAAAGTAATAAGTTGGCAGGTTAAAGTGGGTTTTGTTAAAACAAATATACTTAACTTGTACGGTTTTTTACAAGAAAAGGAGGTTTTAGGCACTCCAAGCCGTCTGAATGAGAAGTAAATGCATACACAATCTTTTATGCTAAAAAAAATGACAAAAACGACATGGAAAAGAATACGTTTTTTTCTTCTTGTAGGTGCACATTTTGTGCACGTAGGCTAAAGTTAATTTTATACACGTCAAAGACTTCTTCCGTGCGAAGTAAAATGATAATGATATTCCATCATACCATCAGACCTTGGATTAAATGATGGAGGAGAAGCTTGGAACGAAAATGCTCAAACTGCCTGGCACAAAATCGGTTAAAATTATAGAACCACGTTAGACCAGGCAACATTGCGAGTTTTGGAATCGAGATGTGTCATTGTGCGATACTAGCCGCATATTTCATCGAAGTGGTGGTTTGGAAATGGAAAAGAACGTGTATGGCATAGAGAAATGTCACATAGCGTACCAATTGTTTCATGCGATGTTCCATTCAATAAGGATGACAATTGGAGACCTGCTGCTGTTGGGCAATGGGGTATTCCGGGGACAAGCAGCAAGTTCCCTCATGATAAAATGTTGTTGCGAGAAATGATGAAAGCTTGTAATAAGAAAACCAATGGTAGTTATGCAACACAAAAAATATTTCAAAAATATATAAAGAATTACGGAATACCAAATTGGAATTGGACAACAGGGTAGAATTGTCATGTCTTGGATGGTTACTTGAACATTATGGTTAGGATGATATACTGACTCCAAACGATGAAAAATCGATCAATTTACAATTAATGTATTACTTTGTTTTGCATTTATACGTTTAAGTCGTCTGTGAAACAATTTGCGGTCACATTCATACGAAATTATTCATGTTCCCGTGAAACGGATTCTCTCCAATTTTGCGAAACGACGCCTGGGTATCTCAAGCGTATATTAGTACCGGTTCCGGTCACGGAATGCGAAAGAAATCGTTAATTAATTTAACTTTTACGCATCATTAGCAATTAAATTAGCGTTCCCGTAATTACAATTCTTCTTAGTTTGCAGGAAATAATACATGGGTATCCTTAGGACACATTCTGGTCATTGGCTTATTTTTGCGTTTCTAGAAAGTTTAATCGTTAATTATATAAAATTTAAACGATACGTAGCAATTAAACCATGTTCCCATGAAACCAATTCTCCCCAATCTTTAGAAACGATACTTGGATACCCCTAGGATACATTGCTGTCATTGGGATACAGTTTCGGTCTTGACATCTCGTTCGGTTACTCGTTAATTAAGTATAATTTTAGGGATAATTAGCCATTAAACCATGTTCCCGTAATGACGATTCTCCCTAATTTGGTGCAAATGATACCTAGGTTCCTTTAAAACAAATTCTTACCTAGGCTTTTTTGCGTTACTGGAAACTTTAATTATTCGTTAATTAAAGAAAATTTTAACCATAAGTAGCAATTAAACCATGTTCCCATGAAACCGATTCTCTCCAATTTTTAGAAACGATACTTGGGTATTTCTAGCATTCATTGTTGTAAATGGCTTATTGTTCCGGTCACGGAATGTGAAAATAATCGTTAATTAAGTAAAATTTTAAGGATAATTAGCAATTAAACCATGTTCCCGTAATACCGATTCTGCTTAATTTGTTGGAAATGATACCTGGATATCTGTAGAACACATACTGTTCATTGGCTTATTTATGCGTTACTGGAAATTTTAATTAATCGTTAATTAAATAAAATTTTAACAAAAACTAGATATTAAACCATGTTTCTGTAAAACCTATTCACCCAAATTTAAGGAAAATGACACCTGGGTGTGTCACAAACACATTCTTGTCAATGGCCCATTTTTGGGTTCTTGGCAACATTAATTAATGGGTAAACCGATTGATTTGTTTGGAATTTTTAAAACTTTTATTGAAAAATCTTACGGCACGTAGAGGAATATAACATGGTTCATTATAAAAAATAACATTTCCGGTAACCGGTATATAAACCCGTAACCATGTAATTGATATTGTGAAACCAACGTCAGGTTTGTCTATTCTTTTGTCTTAGTATAAAATGGAGGTACATTATATTTAGCCATAAAACTATAAAATTTGCGCATACATTTTTGCACAAACTTCACGTTTACAGCATCCTCCGTGTTGAATCGGTTTTACTCAACCTCCACAGCATAGTGCCAGTTCTGGAGGTGATGGCTAAGACGCTGGAACCTCTCCTGCCCAACTGAAAAGGCTGACCCCTTCCAAACGTCCTCGTTATCACCGTTGTAGCTTTTGTAGTACTTTTCATCACTTTTGGACCAGAACCGAATCATGGGCTCGTATACTGACGCTGGAAAAGGCGACACCAAAGGCCTGCTGCTTCCTTGACGGCGCTCTTTTCCCAAAACAGATCAGATTTGAGATCATCAGGGGTACATGTTTCAGCCAGGGCGCCGCAATGCTTCTCGCTATACAAGACCGCCTGATCCAGCTCTTCGTCAATCGCCCTGACGCAAGCTAAAAAATCTCCGAGAAGGTTCAGCGATACCGAATGTGGAAGAGCTCCGAAACTTCAGAGATATCGGATTGGGGAGTGATTAAAATCTATCTAAACAAGAATCCTTTATTTATTCAGTCATCTGTCACACAACTGTAAGTATAACATATAGAGTAGGTATTACTTAAGAGGGTGGCCTAAAGTTGAAGCTTGAATTTAACGAAAATTTTCTCATTTGTATTGTATCTTTGGCGAGCCAAAAACTGGGCATTGAAAAAAGATTGATTTGAGTGGGCATGTATACGTTGTCAAACATATAAGAAACACGATGGAGAGTAAACAGCTCTTTAAGACAATTAGATTTAGGCAAGGTATCTCGTAGATGCTTTGTTTTGAACAGAAAATGAACTTGACAGCATAACTGAACAGCAACGTTGAAACCAAACAGGCGTCCGTGGTTTATACTTGTGTTTCTTGCACCAAGCAAACACAAGTTGATGGGTCATTGCATTGGAATATATCTACGTTGGCTTAGGGAAGTATGTAGCAGACGTTCGATTCGGTTCTACAAATCTTTTGGTAATCCATTATCCATTATACCAACAAATTTTCCAATCAATGATTACAACAAGAGGCAGTTACAGGCGAATGATTCCGGTGTGTGGTATATGTATAGTAAGGTTCCATCTGTGTTGTAAAGTCTCAAAAAACTTAAAGAAGGCAAGCGTACAATTCATGAAATATTTCCTCCTCTGTTTTTTGTAATAAATACGCAAAAAATGACGAGATTGTTCTAGAATCATACAAAAAGTATGAAAATTGTCGTCATTTACTCTCTAAGCGTGATTTTGCAGCCACAACTCGTAGCATCAAATGTAACTGTAAAACTCAGTTTTATATATTGTTTCAAAATGAGCAATTTAATTTCACGGATGCTGGGCCTCACGATTTTTTTTAATTTGTTTGTGGAAATCTACAAAGAAAAATTATATCCAGTGTTTCTTTCCAACTTGGGATACATTTTTCATGAAGCGAAACAATGGACCACTATGTCTACGTCGACCTTCCGCAATTAGCCCAAATGTGGGATTGCTGCAGTCAAGCAGAATCACTACGTCACCAGCTTTCATATTTTTATAATGATCTTTTAGATATTGATCCTTCTGATGTTTGGTTGCCAACTGATGCAGTGAAAGTCATACATTTGTATGAAATTGCTAGTTTACTGTTAATAAACATTATTTTGTTGATCTCATTGAACAGTTTGAACCGCTACAAAACGGGATGTCAGTTGCAAATCTGCTAGACACTCTTCTTCATATATCCAAACAGTGAGCTGCGAAAAATGTGTATTTGCTATTGAAAATGTACCAATCAGATTCTTGAATGTCGTTTCAATTTCAGATTAAAGATATAAAGAATTCCCCGTACTTTTAAGAAGAATGTGTACTTAAATATTTGAACCAGGAAGTAACAGACTCCAAACCCTTCCCCCTGGAAACAATCACTCCCTAAACTCCTCCAGGTCCTCCTCAAAACTACCTATCCCTACTAATTTACATTACATTGACATTTTTATACAATTATAAATGCAATGAACTATTAAAGCTATTATTATCACAAAAGAATAATTGTATTTTTGAACAAAAAGTCATATTGGTAGTGTTTTTTTTAGTTTTTAGAGGAAAATGAAATACAAACAAAATGTGCCTGGAAGCTTTCAAACACCTCCTTCTCTCCCCCCTTAGAACAATAAAAGTGGCTCTAAATTACAAAATATGCGAGTTTTCACTCAACAATGGAGAGATCGCAATTATCAAACCGGACATGAAAAATAGCATTTTAAATTATTATTTTGACGTTCACAACATGGAACAATTAAATTAACCCTTTCAAATTACAAACCATTCAAAAACAATTTGGACCGTTTTAAATCACAAATGTCAGCATATTTAACAACATTTTTAACAATAACAATCATGACATCATTTTAAACGTAAACACATCAATTTTAAACCAATCATGACCGAATTTTAACAATTTAACTCAGTTATCAATTACAAATTCGTTAAAGGCATTTTCTAATACATTTTCACAACATTTTAATCAAAATTTTAGTTACTCCGACGTTTTCGATTGAAGTGAGTGTTCTTTCGGCGGTTTGCTGACTCCACGGAGGTTCTTCTAGTTCCGGTGTTTTCTGGATCCCTTCTTCTCGATGGATCTTCATGTTTTCGCTGGCGATGGTGTCCACGTCGAGGTTTCCGTTGGTTCCGGGCACGCTCCGATCTGCAATTTTTCTCGCCATACTTCAGACGGTTCCGACGGTTTCGCAGGTCGTTTATCTGATACCTGTGGAGCTCAGACATACGCAGCACCAAGTTCCAGTTCCGTGCGTCAAGGAGCTCGTCATCGGGAATAGCAGCCAACATCTCGTCAGTCCACTGGTCGTATGGCCGTTTGACACTCAACTTTGGGATCGGCTTAGGTTCCTCTGGAGCTAGTGGAGGTTCCATGTCAACAACTTGAGGGTCTTCTGGAGCTGACTCTTCGACAACAGTTCGGGAGAATGTGAACTGCTCTTCACACTGGTTGAAGAGAACCTCATGGGAGTCCTTAACTAAGGCAAACTGGCTCAGGTCCCTGACGACAATTGGTAATGGTTTGACCACGAGGTCCTCTTGATTCTGGACGAGTCTCCGATACGCTGCCATGCAAGACGCGGGCTTTCGGAATATAGCAACCAAACTCGTCCTCGCCGCTTTCATCAGAACTAGACTCAGTGACAGTAATTTTATAATTTGGAAGGGTTGGGAATAAAAATGACGGCTCTTCATTAGACTTTAACAAAGAAAACAGTTCCATTCGTGGTTTAATTTAACCAATTTTTGATCTTATGGATCATTTTAATTAATCGTTCTTCTGATTCTGGCATAAAGTTAATATCTTAATTACCTTGAGAAGACATGCCTATACAAACAAATTCAACATTACTTGAATTTTAAAGTTGTAAACAAAAGGAAATAAAATGATCCAGGGATAAAATGTTTCCACGTGATTTAAAAAAGAGTTTATTCTTTCCATAACCGCTGCTCTTTCAGAGACAAAGGCGAGTTGATTTAGGCATTTTGCAGATTTCCACAACATCTTTGGATGGAATGCACAACCCCCCATTGTTTTTTAAGATTAGTACATGTTCACTATTGATCTCGTCGGAAGATACGGGTAGAAGACCAATAATGCAGTTTGGACATTCAAGCTTTTTGCAAAGGTCCCTGCAAACATAGCCGGCGATGTAGACAATGACATTCTGCACTACAAGGGACATTTGAGCCATCGTTGGGAGGTATTCCAAATCGTAGGAATCTTAGTTGGAGTCACTTCTTGGATGAATTTGATTCTTAGAAAAGTGGGTGACTACCGAGTCAGTTTCGTCTTGCGCCGTGCAATTAAGTCGCGATGAAGAATTAAGGCTAACAGTCAAAACGTACTTCAGTAGATGAAATAATTGGAACGGGCATGGGTTATTATTGCATCCTTGCCTTGATCTTATATTCGCAAAAAACATTTCGAGAAAGTCCTGAGATAATTTGTTAGTGCTGAGATACCTGGAAAACATATACCAGCAAATTAGAGACGTAGTTCCGGAGCATACTTTTAAGTTTATAGTAGTAAGGTACTGGAGCAGTTGGTTTTCCTCTACGTAGTATTTCATCAGCCCCTTGATACTGGTCAAGGTAACAATCAAGCCTCTTGCAAAAGTTCCCTTCTGGGATTCAACCAGAAGGACATTTTCATCTCTCTTTGTGTCGTAATAAGAAATTGACTTCAACATTTTGATGCAGTCGTCAAATATTGGGGACCACAATCTTTCATTTTTCATTGTCAATGGAGCCTTGTAACCCGTGCTGCCAGCGTGAGAATTGGTCAAGTCGAAAATTTTATCCATTAGTCATTGAAACTGCAGTAGAATTACTGAGAGTTTGGGCAGCTAATCGAGTTTTCATTTTCTGGTTCTTGAAATTGGAATGACGAACAGTTAAATTGTTTCCTAACCGCATTCCTATCTCAGATTGAAGCTTGACGAGTTCGACATTTCATTAAAAAATACTACATTAAATTCAGTTTATGAAAAGGCAATTCAAAAGTATTCTCACATTTCCCTCTGGATCAAAGAACGTGCCACAAGACTCCAATTGATTCCTCCCTAACTTGATCATATGAGATGAATCCATGTTCACAAAGATTGGCCCTCTTGTGACTGGGTGACCAAAGTAAGTTTTAAACAAGAAAGATTTCGGAATTAAATGAGCTCCTAGTTTCTCCGCTGCGACGATGTTGGCTCTTAAACCGTCGAATGTCACGCTGATTGCAGTGGCTCCAACGCTATGCATTTTAGCCAGCGCATTTCTGATCACATCTGCGATCATCTCGGAATCCAAACGGTCACATAATATATATCCCAATGGTATTGCCTTGTTCCCATTCAGTTCGTTTGCCAAAATGAATAGAGCCGTTTTATGCGAACTCATTGTGGTCTTCTGTCCTCTTCAATAATCCCCCATAATTACAAAATCCGTAGTTTTTTGTTCCTATGTGGGTAAGCTTCTTGCAGAGGTGGACTTCATCGAGTATAATGTTGTAAAACATCGGCTTGACCAAGTTTGAATCGTGTAAGTATTTTAGACTCGATGGAAAGAATCCAGGACTTGTTTCGACATTGCTCATCCATCTTGAAAAAGTTCTCGGTGATGGGAGACTATTCTCAAAATATGTGCGTAAAAAGTCGTAAGCCTTGGGAGAGAGATAAAGAAGTTTGACCGCGAACTTTTCAACCAGTTTCGGGTACGATCCTTTATGTGATTTTCTTTTCTCAAGTTCATAAAAAAGCTTCTGGGCGTTTGTCAGGACCACGCAGCTTGAGGTTGTTTGAGTTCCCACAGATTTTGTTTTAGCGGATTTCTTCATTGCTGCGAGGTCAGCTTGGAGTTGCAGGACTTTTTATGCTTATCACGAGCTGATATGGCTTGTTCAGCCCGTTGTCGAAGACTCTTTTTGTCCTTCACGTGTTGTTCGCATCGTAAACGAAGAATTGCGATTTCATGGTCCTTCTTAGCGATTAAAAGCTCATGGTCTCTTGCAACAGTCGGTAACTCAACCTCAACATTGTAGCTGTCTTCAATTTCCACGTCTTCGTTAGATACAGTGGAGTCTTTTTCGATACACGTTGGACATGTCTGCAGTTTCGAAAAAGTTATGATTATTTCAATCATTGATCAGGTATATCACATTAATAATTTTACTAAGAATTTTACCCAGTTTTCAAGTGGTTGCCCATTGAAAATAGTTGGCACAGGTCCACTTAAAAGCATAGTCCGACATCCACCTCCACGTGACATACATTTTGGGTTAAAGTGTTGGATGCAAATCTTGGGGTAAGTTGGAATTTTCCTTCCTTCGTTAGTAATCTCCAAAAACCGCCTCCAGCTGCCATCATCATTTTTGGGAATCCTTAAATTGAATAATCGTATTTACTCGCAATGAATATTTAGTTTTATGTTTTGAATCCTTACTTGTGCAGAGATATTCCATTTTCCTCCGACACTCCCTTAGCACAACCCCGAACAAAGCAAGAAAACATCTTCTAGCGATAAACAATTACGGCAGCGACAAAATTAATTTTAATCAGGGATAAACTTCACACAAAAATGGCCGTCTTCGATCGAAATAAACCTGGCAAGCGAAAGCACAAAGCGATAACAATAGTGTGGACGTATGCGGTAAACAAAGCTTCCAAAGAAAAACATGTGTGCAGATTTATGGATTGAAATCACGTGGAAACAATTTATTTCTGAAAGCACTTGGGCTGCTCAGCTCCAACTTTTATTTTGGGCTGTTCATGTCTAGTGCTTGGATTCTGGCCGATTTAAAATTAGATTGGAGATTTCTACATCGTTGAGGATTTTTTACGGGGCCTGTCTTCGTTTATGGCTCGTCTAATCGCTACTTCCAAAATTGAACCGTACAACTCTAAATGATTTGGCGCAAGTTTAGCAGAAAACTGATTGTTTTGGTCTTTTAAGCAACGATTTAAAGAGTGAATGGAACTGACTGGTTTCAAAGCATAAGGCTTAATAACGAAACGCTTCGTCCAAAGAATAACTATTTAACAAAAAATGGTTTTTTCGAACATCTTAATGATTTGCCACACTATTAACAATAAAAATATATATTTTTCTGCGCACTCGCGGGCTTTTAGAGGGAGTGGTCGTAAACGCCATGGAAAACGTTGGATTTTTTTTTCTACAGTGCATTGCGGGAGATATAATTGAACAATTGACTCAAAAGAAGGACCGGAAGCAACTTTTTTCCGTGCGTTAAGTTAGCGTGCTTAAGTCGTTCCAGTACGGTTTGTAGATGTAGGAGATGTTCTTCGAATGTCTGCGAAAAGATGCGTATGTCGTCTTGGTAACAAAATACGAACTCCAACCCCTTTAGCACCTTCATTAATCGTTGATATGTCGCTGGGCTATTTTTAAGGCCTTGCGGCATTACATTGTAATGATAGGATCCTTGTCGAGTCTGGAATGCAGTATATCGCTTGGGAACTTGCCAAAACCCTTTTTCGCAGTCCATTAGTGTTAGATATTTTGCAGAGGCTAATACACGAAGTAGGTGGGATATTTTCTTCATAGGGAACCTATCGGTTATAGCCAGTGAATTGATGTAACGATATTCATTCACTAGCCTCCATTTCCTATTTGGTTTTGGTGGTAATAGAACTGGCGAGCCGTATGGTGAATTTGACTCTGAGATTAAACCTTGCTTCAACATTTCTTGTACAATCTGGTCAATTAATTTGTCTTGGGAATCGGACACAGGATTTCATCATTTCTTGGGCTTGTCTTCCGTAATTTCAATTCCGTGTTGTGTTAATGTGGTTCTTCCAAGTATGGGTACGTCTATGACCGTGGGGTATTTTGTCAAATTTTCTTTCATTTTCGGGAGCTCCCAATCGGATAAGAGTTGAAGGTTCTTAATTTTATGATTGTGCGTCGGTGTCACTTTGAAATGGTATACATTTGTGGGAGTATCTCAAAACCAGAACTGCATTAACTCCAAGGCAAGCACAACACCACTATTACGTAGTAAGTCCACAAAAGATGTGTTTAAATTTTCGGTTGCCCAGTGTAAATTTAAACTTGACTTGACCAAGAGGCATAACAGTGTTTCCGTCGACCAGCTTATTCGGGCCTCGTTTCCAATGTTTAATCTTACGCCCCCTCCATAATCACTTGGCATCACCAAGCACTGAAACAGTAGATCCGGAATCTACTAAACTGTCACCGGTTACTCGTTGGGTTTCCTGTGTGGACTCATTGGTGAAGAGTAGATTGATTGGAATAATGGGGAGTATATTTTTGCTAGATCGAATATTGTGTGAATTTATGTAAACGAACCCGTACATTGTTTCTCGGTCTGCATATCAGTGTGATCTTCCTCCTATTCACTGGAATTAGATGAGGATTCCTTTGTCCAAGTTTTTATCAATAATGGCGGCATTCAGACGGCTCTGTGGTGGGCGTCTGCAGTTTGTAGAATGGTTTGAGCGTCCACAGTTTGACCATTGCAAAACGGGCTTCGGACTAGAGGATGTTGATTGGCCTGATGTTGGTTGAGGTACCTCGTATAGTTTGTTGTAGCCATTCATTTTTTGTTGAAACTGGAAGATGTTGTAGTGCTCGGGTTTACATGTTGACTGGGAGGTAGCTTCTCAATTTTCTGGGCGAACTGAATATGTTCGTAAATGTCCTTCGGCTTACTGGCCATTAAATGTGCTGATAAGTATGGTAAGGCTCGCATCTGAAATTAATTCCAGCACTGTGTTAGAGTGAGCCATGTCCTGATTTCGGTGTAACTTCAGATACTGGAGTTCCATTTTCATTGCAAAAGTGGAGAATGCTTCATTTTTCTGTTGCCGACGTTGCAGTAATTTTTCCAGCAGTCTGGTGTAGTCTTTCGCGGTGCCATACATTCGTTGAAAGTGATCTCGGAACTCGTCCCACGTCCTCACTTGGAGCTTAGCTCGTTGCCACCAAAGATTAAGGGCCGCCTTTGGCTGATTTGTTTGACCTGGGAGGGCGTGGATGGTTTCCATTTTGACTCTGGGAGGAGAGTTTGGGGAGCAATATCCTGGTTAGCTTATCAAAGAAAGGCCGGCTGAAGTTTTTTCCTGTCAAAAAATCTTCAAGCCCGTCAGTAAACAGTTTCAGTTCTACTCAAGTACTTAACTGGTCAACCAAAACCAAGCAATATTGGTTCTTGTTGGAGCTCAGCGGTAGGGGACCCACAAAATCTAAATAAAGGGTTTAAAAAACAGAAGTGGCTTAATATCTTTGTTCATGCCAATCCAAAAAAATGGTTGCTTTACCAAAACTAACGTCTTATTAACGCCAAAATTTAAACCTACAATTTTTCGGTACAAACGGTACTAAGTCGTAATCCACAGAAAGTTTACTTTTACCTTTGATCATTTACCTTTGAGTGTTGTACCGAAAGGAACGATGCGTCTGAACAAGATGCCGTCTTTAATTTCAAAATTTTGAAACGATGAAGTCGTCATTTTTCTGTTCCTCTTAGATGTCTTACATTAAGTCGTCAACAGGAAACAATGAAAATACCGGGATGAAGACTTCTTCTAAGCTGTCAAGGTGATCAGACTCTCGAGCTTGTTCTGTGATGTGTGCTCTTTATAAGCAATCCGCGATTTGGTTTTTCTTCCCGGGGCAGTGAATGATTTCACAATTCCAATTTTCTATGTACTGCAAAACTTTGTGAGACGATTTGATTTATGTTCCTCCTTCAAATAACCCAGGTCTTTGTTGTCTCTGTAAACTTTGAAGGATTCACCGCGCAGAAAACATTTAAACTTGTCGATAGCATGGACGATGCTGTAACATTCTTTCTCGCATATTCCCAAATTTTCATTGACTTTCATTTGACGTGGCACTTGCATAAGATACAATTCTTTCCTTACCATCTGTTTACTGGCACAGGCCGCTACCAACACCGAAATTAACGTAAGACAACGTCCTCTGATAAGATGCGCTTCAGCGTGTCAAACGCTGTTTGCTGCTCGTGACCCCAATGAAATGTAGCATTCTTCTTCATAACCCTGCTGATAGGTTCAAAAATAGTTAGTGATTTTGTTTTCATCCTTGGGACGTTCAAGTGAAAGGGATGTACGTAGGGAAAAATCATAGCGAGGAGACTTTACAGCGTTCTCTCCCTACATACAATCCATTGTTTATTATTTAATCTGTTCATTCAAGGATGTTTTTGTTAATAAAAATCTCTCCAAAATTCCTGAATAACTTTGGCTCAAGTAATGTGTGTAGTTATTCGTTGGAATAGTTATATATAAATTTTCCTAATTGAATGTTCCACTTCCTGTACGTTTAACCTAATTCCTTTAAAAATAAAAGTAAAAGTCCCTGTTTTTTGTTTTACGAAAACTGAAACAACTTTAGGCTTTCACATCCCAAATTGTTGGTCAACCCATGTCGTCGCACGACCACTTCAATATTTTAATGGACTAAAAGGATTTTTCTAAAATGAATGGAAGTGAAAATGTATGTGTGCCATTCCTGTACAACAAATTCCGATATATTCTAATGTATAAAGTTGAAAATTGGTCGTGCAATGACAAGTATGACATGAGTGCCTAATTAATAATTAGCCTACATACTAATTACCCTGTAGTGCTTTTACAACACTTGCGGAGTGTGTCTCGGCCACATTCTTTGTGACTGGACCGTTTCCATGCGACATATGTATGGAGTGTGACGGCAGAAATGGCATCATACCGGATGTTGAAGAGGGTAAGGGAACCACTCCTGTTAAGAATTACGTATAGAATAGAACGTACAGCTATAGAAAAATATTATGTAGTATAAAGTACGGAAATCAAATTGTATTCTTTGGGAGTAGTTGACCTTCAGTCAACACTTAGTTGTTCTTTAAGAATAAGAGATTATGTCTTCCTAGAACAACTTAAGAAGAACTTAATACCATAATGTATAATCATATAAATATGTTTCCTCTTTAATAAAATCCCTCAGTGTAGTTTTCAGCATAAAACTAAAAGCATCTTCTCATCATTTCAATAATACCCTGAATTCAACATGGTGACTCCGATTTCTTAAGTTCCAAGTAAATTCGGTGACTTAAAATTTGAGCCCCGAGTCGAGACGACTCATTTCGTTGCGGTGGAAAGTTTACAAGTTATCTAATATTTGCCAGTTACATTGTTTATAACAGAAATCCTTCCTTGTTACTACACTCCGACATACTAACAGGGGTGGGAACGTTAGAGGAATGATCAACCTCTAGTCTCCTCTCTTTATGTCGAAAAGGATAATCACAGGGTAAAGCGAAATTTATTATTTCCTTATGCTATCGATCCTGCCAAACTTGAGAGACAGATAAGAGCAGACAAGAGACGCGATCTCCTTCATCAACAACCAGAGCCCTTACATACGTATTCCCCTTATTCAGCTACCACATTCAGATTGTCCGAATGATATGCAAAAGCTGCTTTAGGCACTGTCCTTCAAGATAAATACGAATTCTCACATTTAGTTACCAAAAGACAGAGTCCGTTTTCAGACGACCAATCCCAAGGTAAGCCAAATCGCCCTTGGTTCTTAACAGTACCAGCTCCCCTTTCCAGACAGTTTAACATTTAAAGATCCTAAGATCCTAAAATGAAAAACTTCAATCTCGGGTAGAACAGGGTATCTTAGCCACCCAGTTTCCATTTGCGTTATCACCGCCAAGTTTTAATACTTTCACAACAAAAAAACCACCACCAGCTCCGGCTGACGTTGTACTTAAACCTCTTTTCACATCACTCCCAATAAGGAAAAGATTTAATCGATCTCTCAATCCCTTTGATACTCACGTGAAGCAAAAAATTTACACAGCAAAAATTTTAATTTAGCACTTTTACGGCAGATAGAATCAAATATATTGTACCAAAAACAGCAAGTAATACACATTCAGCCACCAGTTCTCCTGTTAATGTTTAAGTAACCACTCCGATTCCTGGTCCATTCATACTAGGATCTCCGTCAATAAAAGTAATCCCTGCCACACATACAAAAGCTAAGGTAGTTACTCCCGATCCCAAAGCAGACGAATCAGCAGATTTATTTACCCATTTTAAATTTCCCCCTCCAGACACAAGGGCTAAAAAAGTTACAGTATCCCAACCTATTTTTATGCTTGGGCTTCAGTTGGAAGGTTGTAGCTCTCCCGATGCTTTTCTTGAGAGTTTTGATATTTTCAGTCTGATTAATAAGTGGGACAATCCCCAAAAGATTACAAACTTACTTATCCATTTGCGCGGTCCAAGTTTAACTTGCGTAAGGACTTGTTTAAAATAATCCACAAAAACACCGGTTTTAGGGATGAAGCTGAGTTAATTGTCGACAGTGGCACTGGTGGCAAGTGTCCAAAGTTTGAAGAAATGACAAATCTTTTGAATACACATTTTGGTAGTACGTACTCAGAAGATTCTTTATTATCACAAATTGGACGCATTAAAAATGTTGATTTTGCATCCTCTCCCGAATATTTTTGGGCTAAAAAGAGGTTCATCAATCAAATTATAGGAATGACAGATAGCAGAAAGATACACTTATTGATTAAGGGTCTTCCAGAGTCGATTAGGCTCACGATGGGAACTCAAGAT
>JAAXOA010001413.1:0-16041 GCA_036561885.1 Salina celebensis
AAGGGCTTTATGACAGCGCATATTTATATTGTTTTTTTGAAAGATTTATACCACGCTCGCTCCAATATTTGCCATTTCTTTACCTCATCATTATAACAATACCAAATATCCACGTCTTTTCTTCTAATCACCGCATTGCATTGTGCCCCTCGAGTGCTGACTCAGACTGTGTTTGCTAACACGATGGCAGCTGTCTTAGCGAAAAAAAAACCTCGTCTAATGACATATGTTACAAATATGACGATTTTTAAGGCGTACTAAAGACGTTTTTCTAATATAACGAAAAAAATCACAGGCTATTTTTTTGTCATTTCCATCTTTTACATCTACCACTGATAGACACAGGAATACGTGCGGCTTTTACTTGGGTGAAAAGTAAAGCTCATATAATATGATAATTAAGGGGCTCTCTTGAATGAGAGATTTATTGATTTTGCAAATTTTATTTGCATAGCAGACTCCAGATATAATATTCAAGCAGTTCAAATACAGTTTAAATTTCCACGCATACTAGAACGAAGAAAATGAAAAAAGCAGCCCGGATATTTGTTCGTCTCTTTGGATACATCACTCTGAACTGTGAGGGCTTTTGTGCGGTAACTTGGCAGTGTAGACAAAATGACAAGAAAATTGTATAGAAGTTCTGTTTTGAAACAGCTCCTAAAGCAATGAACCCACCAGTAGAGACATCTTTTTAGTGAGTTTTATGAATCCAGCATGATTGTGATACTGTTAGCCTCTGGATGTAGACGCTCCTTCTCGGGCTCATGGCTCATCTACACACGCAAAACTGAAACTACAAAGATGAAAATGATGTTTGTTACAGAGATTGCTATTAGAAAAGCGTGTAATAACTAAAACGCACACTAGACACAAAGCTTCTGTCCTAGTTCTTCAAAGATCTTGTTCCCTTTCAGTAAAGTGCCAACTTGAAACGAGAAAGGCTGCAGTGGTAGGTACATATTGCGTGACACAAGATGAAGATTAACACAGTTACAGACTAGAAAATGAGCAATATTATATTTTGTTTGTTACGCAAACTTCAAACTGTCTGGTATGATTTTCGTAGATAAAAAGTTGCGAATTCAGTGAAACTTGTAAAACGAAACCATCAAGAGAATCCATCATGTTTGCACATTGTGGGACACTTAGATTTTTTGTAATTTCCATACGCAACACACATGCGAAAAGTTTTATAATTGACGTACAATAATATTCTTCCATAACACCAGTTCGCAACACCATCACTTTTAAACTAGTCGGAGCGACAATGTTCGTTTATGGTAAAAATTGATAAGAAGTAATGCAACATTCTGAAGATGATTCACAATATGATCTATACAGCCGGAATATTTATCTGTGCGTATTAAAATTGTATGCTATACCGATTGCCATAAAAGGAGACCTACACCGAGTGAGGAATCATAAGCCTGGAGTAATTGTCATCAAACTAACTAAACACGAGCAATATTTCTTAATTTCGTTACAGTTTCTTTTTTTAAACGACGAGTAATGGGCGACACTCCTTATAAAGTAGTGTCGGCACATGCTTCGTCATCATTGCTATCGGTTTTAAGATTGCGTTAAAGTAACTTATTATTCGATTATTACATAAAAAACCAGTTAGTCCCAATAGTCCCAGTTTTCCTTGAATGAGAATGAATAGACGCTTGCCGTCTTTTTATTTCTTTAAAAGATTGTTAAAATAACTTGTTGTTGGTTTATGATCCTGGGAAAATTGCTAATCAAAAAAATCGCCACCATCAATACTGCTCGTGCTACAAATCTTGACGCAATTGGAGTAGATTTTGAGAATGGTCGCCTCTCTCGCTCGAGTACATTTCAAACATTGCAAAAGAAACAATCTGATCAACTGCCATCAATGATGAAGAAAAGCGGATGTTTATGACAAGACAAGAAAAGGCACACTTTTGCGTAATCACCCATGACATTTTTATGTATTGCAGGTGATTGCACAAAAAAATCGGAAAAGAATTGTATTGTGCTGCAAGGAACACTGCAATTGAGTGCACAACGTTTTATCAAACTTATCGATCTCGTCAAACAGTTGGCTATGCATTCCACCACGTATGTGTAAAGAAGAGGAGCCAGTCTTTTGTGCTGTTTCTTTTTAACATTTTTCTTCGATAAATGTCTCTCCTCATGTTTTCAATTGAGCTTGTATGGGTATTATGGTAACTACAAACGAACAGATCGATACGTCGTTTTGCTACTGACGAGAAGAAAAACGCCAGTATAGGCTTGAGGGTAAAAGAAATAAGGTGGTGGTAGCGGTGACACCGTGTTGGTGTCATGTGTGATATCTGATCTGATATGCATACATCTTATATATGTCAGTGTCATGTGTATATTGTGACACTACTTGTGCTACCTACATTCATTCTACTTTATTGATTTGAATGTCGTCTACATTTCGTGTCTTCCTTTAATCTCCACATGCAAATGGACATGTTCCTGGTCGAATTCATTTTGGGTTGGCGGTATCTCGACATCATCTCATGTATGATTTGCGTGCGTCGCTCTCTCGGAATCGATGGAAATGTACGAAATACTGTACATTCACAAGTCGGAATGAAAGGTTATACTAGAATGGGTCTTTGAGAGTTTATCATCGCTAGTGACAAAACAACTACTTCTTCTTTTGTACTTAAGATAGTCAAGACATGTTTTACTTGGTTTTGCCTTTCGTGAGAAACTCTATCATTCTGGGATGCCGCGCTACTAGAATGTCCACTCGAAAACTTCTATCATTCTGCCCGTCAACTCACACGCCTACCTAACTACTAACTACCCGACTCACTTGACCACAACAACGGAAGAGGGGAAGACCAAGAAAAAGAGAAAACATTTTTTTTTAACCAAGAAGTTTCATCCAAATGCACTGCAACAGCAAGCCAAAATGCATTTTAATTTTTTTTATAACTGCAATGCAGAAAGTTTACATGTACCTGTATTGTATCTATTATTCAACAGCACATCCTCTTTAATTTTGAAGCCACCTTGGTCTTGTGTGTACACAATTCAACAGTATAGTAACCACTTTATTTAACCAAATAAATATAGTTTGGTTTGTATAATTCTGTCTCTAAAGCCATTTTTTTCTCACCCCCTGCCTTAGTCAAGCCATCTGTGACTTGTTCTCAGTCAGCATTTAGATTTTTTTTGTAGTTTCTGCTTCTTCTGAGAAGGAAGACTTTTATAATGTAGTTGTATTATGTAACGTATTACGAATTAAAAGAGAAAAAAAAAATCAACTGCAATTGCTTCGCCGTGTCTTCTCCTGCTGCTCATATACTTACTACATTTTGCGTCATGTTTAACTAGTATTACTAGTACCAATGTTGCTGCTGTTTTTGTTTTGTTCCCTGTAACAATCTTATATGCTTATTTAGAATCACACTAGAATAATCTTTTCTTTTTTTCTCACTCGACAACAACATCAGCGTTTTTGTCTTTTTTCCTTACTTAACTGGTGATCGTTGACTCTTGTCTTTTTTAGTTTTGTCGCTTTTTGCTTAAGCTTCTAATTCTTGAACTACACTTATGTTTTCTTTATATTTCCCTTGAACTCTTCTTTCAACTTTTTCCTTTCCTGAACCGGTTTTAGAAAGGAAGAGTCAGCAAGTTTTTTTTCTGACTAGTTATTTCCCATTCTGACGACGGTTGCTACCAGGTTTTCCAAGCTAGTCTGGATAATGAAATAATATAGTATGCATTTTGTGTGCTCCGCCAACACAATCTTTTACTTAACCCTTTTTTTCTCAGGTAGATATGCATGTGTCACGTAGTTTTTTCTCTCTCCCAACGTTTTATCATTTTCCTGACGTTATAAATCCCTGGTCTACATATTACACGCATCATAGAGAGGTAACTTTCTTATGTTTGGTATTTAATACAAATATAAAATGCACACATTTGTTACCTGTCGTGTCTTCTTCGTTTTTTTATAGGGATGAACTTTACTCCCTTCCTGCTTGCAAGCAAGATTTGTATCAGGTTGGGTTGTTGTGGCTCGGTGCTACTCTTGTGGCTCGTCGTCAACCAAGTCGTCATCGCCAGGTTGATTTTTATGTGGGTATTATCATTATTATCAGAGTCATTATTATTACAACAATGTACAGTCATTACGATCATCCTTCATCTGATTTTCATTTTGTTTTAAAAGCTTTAAAACGCAACTGGGGAGTAGCTATCTAGAATTATGGTTCAATGGAAGCTCTACAATATCTGGAGGTTTTGAGCCCATACATGTGTAATGATAACAATGTCTAGTGTTGAGTATAAACCTCTAAGAAGACTCACGATTCTTGTAAATGTTGAATTCATATAAGACTTAATTAGTTTTTTACTCTGGTTTCCTGCTCATCTTGAATTTCAGACAAGTAACGAGTGACGTGGGAGGATGTCTGGTAATACAAAAAAGAATTCACTCGAGCTTTCATAAACACATATCAGAGCAAAAAAGATTTTAGGGTTTGATATCAAAAACATTTTCGGTTGGTAGTATAAACACTCGCAATGAATCCACTGGTCGCTTAGAATCTCAACCCCAAAAATTATAGTCGAGCGTTTATTTTTTTGGGGTTTCAACAAAACCGCACTGCTTTCAGTTGTTATTCTTTCAGACTCTTAGCAGTTAGTTTAGAGAAGGTTTCCGTTTACATAAAAAAACAGGTTGCCATTTCCATCAAAAAATTTAACCGTTCCTTTCACTTTTTTATTGATTTGGGCCATTAAAACTCTTAAATTTAATGCAATAAATGGTTATGCAAAAGTTACCGTTCGCGTTTTTTTCTCCGTCGCGTTGATGATTTACTAAAAAAGGACTAATGTGGGCATTTATTTCGCTAATTGTATACTCCTGTCCGTTGCATGCTTGTCTGCATCACCTCACCATAATCATCTCGTGTGTACCCATAATAATAAGCACGCAGGGGAAGAAGTTAAGTTATATATTCAGTTATTCTCTTGTTCTTGTAAAATTATCAAAAAATAATAATGCGGCAACCATTCTCAGCCAATCTGCTCAACAAGCAACAATACACGCTTCGGCACTAGAGTAAATGTCTTTTTGGAATATGATAGCAAAAACATAATATGACGGAGATGGAAACAAACGAGGCTGTGATAACGTTTTGGTCACAATGCGTAAATTTCGTGTCCATTTTAGGAGAAAAGACTTTTTCCAAAACATCGCATTATTGTAATACATTAGGGAGCATTTAAACATGTACACATATAATTACCCATTAAACTTCATATATGTAACAATGCACCAGTATTATCTTTATTGTTATAACATCCATTTTAAAATGTTTTTTCCGTTGATATCCATACGTCGGCATTGTTAAATCACGAGCAGTTTCTTTTGGAACTATGGAAAAGCAAAAAAATAAAATAAAAAATCTGCATGGCTTTCGTCCATATTTGTCAAGCTGTACTCCCATCGCATAATGATGATGAGTAATCCTATACGACGCTTGAAAACGCACTTTTTTAGTTGATTTTCTTCATGTGTGTCATAAACTCTGATGACATTTATTTCACTGCGCTCATCTATAACGATCTTGTTCCATTCATATTGCTGTAATAACCATTAGACTAATAAGCGGAATGACAAGCGTGCCAAAAAGACGTGCTTAGGTAAAAACGCCAACTCGATGGACAGTCANCCAAAAAGACGTGCTTAGGTAAAAACGCCAACTCGATGGACAGTCAAGTTTTTTTCAATCCTCGCAGCGATTTTTTACAGTATTTACCCAAACGATATTACAGTCAGAGTCTCTAACAAATACTCGTTATAATTCGAACAGCTGCTGTGATCACACATTACTCTAAATGACAAAATCTCTTGAGTGTGGATTTTGTAATCATGCTAATTTCTATTGCTCAAATTCGGTCGTAAAAACTGATAAAGGATACCATTAAGGGAGACGCACACATAGATTTTAAAAATATTCTTTGATTTTTTTTGTTCACTAAAGCGGTTGGTTGTTGTTACTTATAACTGGGAAACTACGTAGTTTTTCTATTGTTCTCTTGTTATTTGTTGTTCTGACTGATTTGCTGTTTTATTATGCTTAACAAAATGTTAAAATTATTGCAACAGTGGTTCTCTCTCCGTTTACAGGCATAACCTATCAATGTGCGATACAACTTGTGAGATAATCTTTTGTTGTACGTGGTTACGTTGTTGTGTCATACAACAATAAGCACGTAAGCATTTTAGTAGTGTTGTAAAAAAAACTGAATGAAAAAAAAATTGTCACTATGGCTCTACCTCGATTAGGTCTTATCTTGGTGAACTCTCTGTTGTGTGTCATTTTCCCCTTTTTTGCGGTTTCTTGATTTCCCTCTTACTTTTTTGCCTGTAAGGAATCATCATTACCAAATTCAGACAGTTTAGGTGACAGGTCAATCACCATTCACAAAAGCAACAACGACAACAACAAGAGCCACAACAGAAGAGACATATCATGTCATACCACACAATCCCTATTTTTTTCTCCTGTTTTCCTTTTGGCAAGCCTCAAAGGTAATAAAGTGCAATCATAAAAGCATAAAATACAAACTGTGACTCTGAGTCAGTGGAATAATGCTTATAGACCGTATGCATAAAGCACTCTGCATGAATTTTCCAAGTGAAGGTGGCAGTTTGGCATTTTGGGACATGTAACTTTTGGAATGGGACAAGAGACAAGAAGAAGATTATTTCCTTCTGACAAATGAAATGGAAGGCAGGAGGACGACAAGAGAGTAGTTATTTTATTGCGTAACAACAACGCAAAGACAAAAAGTGAAGAAGAAAAAAGAAGCCGACTTTGTTGGTGACGATCGTCATGTAAACTGCTTGGTTACTATAATCGTTCTCTTTTCGGTAAACTTGCAGAATATGTCTTGAGACAGTACATTACGCTTCAAGCAATTCGTGTGCATACAAAACTCGCTCACAGTTGGGTTTATGATGGCTTGAGACTACTCTTCAAAAATGGAAACAAGACGACAAAACCACTTGACTTTCAAAAAGAACAAGTAAAAAAATCTTATTCTAAATGGTTTAATATAGGAAAGACTCCCAAAAATAATTATTTCTGGGTTCATTAATTATTATTATGGTTCCTATACAAGGCCTTGCTGTTACATATGAGGATCAGGCAACAGAAGCAATTTATAATGATACGTTGCACAACAAACGACTACTACACATAGGCAGGCCAGTACCACTTTTGAACAGGAAGGGCAGGAGTGGTGACTGCGAGGACAAAGTTGATTTCAATATGCCTTCACAAAATTTTCAAGTAATTAGTGCCTCTCGGCTTGTATAATTTTCTATTTTCTGGTTTGTTCATAAAGAAGAAATCGAAATTAGTTATTCCGCTCCCATAAAGTACATTTGTCTTGGGCTGTCGTGATCTACTTGTCACATCTCTTTTTGGGAGTGTGTATCCCACTATCCCGTTCAAGTCACCGCACCGGGAGTGTAGGTGGAGAACACCCTCTTCTTCATGCATATTTCTATTTTGTCATTATCACATTTTCAAAAAGAAAAAAAATAACGTTCTCAACCTGAAGACGTGCCTGTACAACTGCACCTTTGCTTTCAAACAAGGTTTCTAGATGACGAACAATGCAAACGGGAAGTCAAAGCCAGTGTCGCCTTATGCTTTTATTAGCAACTTAGCAACGTAATTTGTTAACGAATACATGTGTACTGCCTTAGAAACTATCACTTCAGGCGACATCGCATATTAACACGATAAAACTCTACAATCTATCATTGGTACATTGGCACAAAGGACATCTTGATACTATACCTACTTGGTTTTGCGCTAATAAGGGCTGAAAATACTGAGCTTGTTCAGAGTTTCGTCACGAATTATAGTGGCTGACAGCTTTTTAGAACTGGATGAGATTTTGTCCTTTGCCAATAATAATTTTCAGTTTGTTATTATCATAGTACGTTCCATTTCCAACACAACTGTGTAGTACAATTCACCTTCTTTGTGGAGAATGCGTGCGTTGACTTCGGTTGACGCACAGCCAACAAAAATATTTACCATCTAGGGCTAATAAATGCACTCGTTGTTTTCTACCGTTGAATCTTTTTTCAAGTTGAATGTTTTCGTCCTAGAAATAATATGATAACTTTGCTAACTCACCCCATCGTTTTGTATCTTCATTTAAGATTTTGACACGTTGGGGGCAAAATTTTGTTATTTTGTTGAGCTTTTGCCACCAATATACCTCCATGCTTACTTTACACATCTGGTAACCATCCGTTCTTCTAGAAATTTGAAACCGTTTCTTTTTACTAATATTCTCCAAATAAGATTCTTTTTAAGCTCTTTCTTTTTTCCTTCCCTCTATTTTCACTGCATTTATCGCTCAACAGCTTATTTCGTCTTAGCTTGGACAACCATATCTTAACTGGAAATTGTCGTCTACACTAATATCTAGTAAACTACAACAATATTCTTTAAGTGGATTTCTTAGTATTTTTGTTATACAAAGGACTTCTTTTTTTCTGAGGGGTTGTTGGGGTTGGAAATTTTCTCTACATCTCTGTCACAGCAATATCCTTTTTTATTATAGCGAGGGGATGATGGTTTTCCACTGATGGTGGTGGTGAGTAACAGTCTGTTAAAAAAGAGTTTTTTGACTTGTGGGGTATGGTTCCATGTCATCAGGTTGAGTGGCTCTTTTTAATACCCCAACTATGCTTGACATAGCTTGGAATTGCTCAATAATCTGATATACTCTCATATTTCTTATTTTTCCTCGTCTCTCCTTCATCTAACGTGTTAGTCACGGCGGTGGCGGTGACACTGTGGTGTCGGGGTACGCTATGGTAAAACTTTTGGAAGTAGTAGTGGCGAAGGCGGTTTTATACTACCACATATTCAATAAAAATGCTGTAGCGGTATGTTCTCCGTCGCTATAACATAAAACAGATAAATAACTATAGATATTTTTATGAAATATAAGAAATAACAGAATACCATGCTGGCAAGCAGATGTGTGAAGAATTATCAACGATACAACTCTTTTTTTGTTTCCAAAGAATTAACATAATACATGATTTTGTATCTTTAGTTAGGCAAAGTGAGCTTGTTGACTTTCAAGTATAATCAAGAGTAGCAGAAGCTCCTAGCTATCATCATAATCACAGTAAACTTGACAATAATTACCGGAAAATGATGGATTGCCTCGATAATTCACCTTTTCGCCTCCAACGTCGCAATCGCCCGTAGAAACTCAACCAGTAGCTTGACACAAAACGAATTAGTTTCGTTTCTTGTGTTCATCTTCTAGAGTTTTAGCGAATCCACGCTTGACTCCAAAACTTGCAATCTTTGCTTGCCAAAAAGTTTATCAATTTATGAGTACTCTCGTTATGCAGCTCCACAATGTACTCCAAACTCCAAACTAGTCTAAATGATCTTCACGGGTGACTGTTTTTACCTGCGGGAGCAGTACAAAAAGCATTGTTCCCTTTTGTAGTATTCCTCTTCCAATAAATATCTCAAGCTGTGTGAACTGTCACGAAATTTACAACAGTTTGCTAATTTACTTGCATTGTATCATTTCTCCTTCACTAATCACTAATCATCATCACAAAACCCTGGCTGTACATCTTTCTTCCCTTATCGCGACTCACCAGATACTGCAAATTATACCCAAAAAAGCCACATCCCTAACTTAATTACCATTTATCAATGGAGAAACTACCAAAACTTAAGCCAACCTTGCACTAACTATGCCACTCAGCACGAAATAGCTTAACTTTTTTTACCACGAATAATAATCATAAATAGCAAATATTCTCTTTCGTTACTCACCTTCCCCCTGCTTGCCTTGTCGGCATGTGGGTAATCTCGGGTGTCAACATAACTCATTTTCTTTCTAGCGGTCCGTAAATCCAAAAAATTGTAATTCGGGTAATAAGGATGACGATTCTCCTCCTGATTACATACGGTTACCATTCCTAAATGAACTTCTTGTTTTTTATAGTGGAGGTCGAAGGATTTACATTTATCCTCTCCCCTTGTTTCTCTACCTCCAGCGTTGAGTTTATTTTAAGATCATTCATTCTTGTCTTTATTTGGAGAAGAAGAATACAGTAGGAAAATAAGAAGGAAAAAGTTTTCGATTCAATACTTGCGTGCCTGCTTTCCCTCAAAATTTTCAAGTTGTTGTTGTTATTACTTGGGTCTTACCAAACTTGACTATTTATTGTCGTCTTATTGTGTGTGTGGTTGGGATAGTGGCTTCAACTTTTCCTTGGAGTCCTATTGTTCCACTTGCTCGGGCTTTCCTTTGGCCTCTGCTCCAAAAAAGAGTCTGCTGGTTTTATGCAAATATTTTAACATGCATATCGTCCTATCAGCTATAATAATACGAATAAAGAGAAAATCCTTGTTTTCACTCTCTCAAAAGTGTAATCCATTTGAAATAAAATGATTATTATAATCTCAACGTATAAACTACTTAACACACATAAAGACTTGAGAGAAGATGAGTGCATGCCTGCTTCTTTCGCCGTAAGGCTGAAAGCGTTCCCAGTGGAAAGAAAAGAAGATGCTGAAGAAAATAACAATAAAAAGTTTATCTGGAAGTAGCACCACCACCACCGCCAGAATTAACCAACCGCACCACCGCCACGACCGTCTACTCGGTGAAAACTTTTTGTGTCAATGGAAAAGGATAAATTCTTTTGCTATTTTAGAAAAACACAAAGCATGCCTTGCCCATACACAAAGTGGTCAGTGTGCATACTACGAAATTTAGTTGTTTGTCTATGTAAAAGGAATATCCGGAGAAAGGAGAGAGTGAAAAGGGGAAAGTATTCATGCACTAAGGGAAATCCAATTTATAATATCTGTATTTTCAAAAAAGAGAAAATTTGTGTTTACGTAGGCAGCTGTAATAGGGATAAATGTGTGTTTGTATCTGTGCTCCTAATAATGCTGGTACAAACACAAAAGGGGGAAAGTTTTTTGCGCTGAACTTTTTCTCTCCTTAGGGGCTTTCCAATCTGATGTTTTTGGACGAAGACCTATACCCTTCTATTTTATTTACGAATGATGGTTTAGAGGAGACTCACGAGTCCCAAGCCTGTAGTAAATATATTTAATGAACATGTCCTTGGTTGTCACTGAACGAGCTAGTCAAAAATCGCCTTTTCAAATAGCGCTATTTTGGGTAGTTTAGATATTACTTTGCAATTTACCTTGTCATATGTCAATTAATTGGGCCAAAAATCTTTAGCGTTGCTGTGGGTTATAGCTGGGAAGGTTATGAATAGATAATGACGTACTGCATTAATTTGTCTTTTTCTACGAGACACAGTGCAGTCCGCGTCGTTTTTGATTCTACACCTCGCCAATGGCAATGACATTCCCTTGTTCTTGGGCTGTGTCTCGGCGAGTTTATTCTTTTTGAGATGTTGAATGCACCTCTTAAAAATTATTTATATGGGCAGATCTCCCATTAAATTGAAGATATTTCAACATTTTTTATTGGAATGGGATGTGATCCTCTTCTACTTTTTCATCCGCACGTTTCCTTTTATGCTTCAAAGAAGGGATGAAATTTCTATTGCAATGTCCCACTCGTTCCTCTCATGTTGATGTGAAATGCATACTGTCTGATCATGCATTGGCTGAATAACTAAAAAAGACCTGACTACCAGTATTACCACTAGCTAAGAAAATGACACTTCACTAAAAATCGTACTGTTGGTAGTCGTTTCAGACACGAGTTGAATTTTTAGGATCAAGAACTGCTTCCAAACAGCCTTTTTCTTCAGATGTATGTAGGAAACGACATAAAAATCACATTCTTGCTGTGTCCTTTTAAAGAAAAAGAGACAGTTGGGCACAGCACACGCAATCCAGTACTTACTTTCTGTTTCTTGCCATTACAGAAATATTCATGCGGGATGTACTGCAGAAAAAATATCTTAGGCAAAAAATAACAAGTTTTATGCATTGCTCTGTATTACCAACAAAAATACAAGGAAATATAAATGCTGTTTGCTTTTCTGTTGGCCCCTAGAAAACTAAGAACACCAAAAAATGAATTTTTATGGCAACTTTTCATAAGAAAGTTGGCTAATTTTGTTTCTAGTTGTCGTCGTCTTCATGTATTCCCTTTTCCCCTCTGCTCCAACTTTTTATGCTGTGTTGTGTATCGCTTTGTACACTTATAAAACCGCAATTCAAAGATTCAAATTGCTATCAAAACTTGTACTGCGTTGTTTTCCATGTTTTTAGACTTTTTATTCCCATTCTTTGAGCCTAAATTTTCATAAGACTATCACCATCCATCCATACCAGAAAGCTATTTGATTTTTTAAGTAAGCGTAGTTGTGTGCAATTTACATAACGAAAATAGGCAGCTTTCAAACTACCAGCTAACAAAATACCTATCTAGTTTGCTATCTCCTTTCCTTGAATCGTCTCAAGTTCACTGGATTATACAAGAATTACTAAAAATGAGGGGTTTTTGCAAAGCGTAGGTTTGATTCCCCTGAAAACACGAAACGCAGGAGGCAAACTAATACAGTCTTACCGCAATGGCATAATAATATTCAAAATAGTTAAGTCCAATGATGTTTAAAAAAAACTAGGCGTATCATCGCAATAAAACTACTAGTTAGTTGTTTGTGTATCTTTTCCCAAACAGGCTTGGTGTGTTAAAAAGCAAAAGTTTTATTTTCTCACTTCCTGTCTTCGTTATGGAGACAATCCATACGCATAAACCAATACGAGAAGGAACCACACAAACGATATATAAAAAAAGAAAAATAGATGTGTTTTTAAATGTTACCAAAATTTACATTTTTACGAGGAAACTGTAAAGGAGAATTGCAGCATGTGACTGCATATGTTTTACTGGTTCAGCACTCATAAAAATTGAACCGCCTAACAATGTCAACTGTTTGCAATATTCTTCCAGCTTCTTATGACCGCTGTTTCCATGCTATAAAACTTTTCGTTCTGCTATTCTCGAAGGTTTGAGTTTTCACAATAAGAAAAGACAAAAGGAAAACGAACAAAGTTTACACAAACAGATAAATTAAGAAGGCAACAAACTTATTTTTGGAAATGATAGATAGTCGTAATAGCTCAATAACTCAATTGAGTCAAATGGAAAGCATTATTTTTACAAAAGTGTAGCCTCGCATAATAATAGAGTATCCAGTTATAAGTAAAATGATGATGATTCACTGTTACTATATTTCCGTCGACACGCAGGGAAATCTGCGCGAAAAGGAAGAATAACAGTTGTTCCATCCAAAACTAAGGCGAGCATTCACAATACCTTTGGAGGTACAAAGTTTGTTTAGCGTGCAACGTTATAACTTTTCGTTTACGCACTAAAAAAACTCAAGTGTAATAAGAAATAAGATTTGAGTTTTGTATATTTTTCTTCGTTTTGGTTTTAAAGATATTCCCACAGTCGGTTCACATGATGAATGTCTGGTTGCATATGGTATTGCTATTGTATACGATGATAGAAATTATGAATAAGTTGCTATTATATTCGATATCATCGTTATCATGATGGGTGCTTCTTTTTAAGGAACGGAATAAAATAAAGCCGTTGTACTCACATTTTCTATGATGCATGCGATCAAGAACAGGATGATCATGTTGACGTCGACGACTTTAGGTATGGAAATAATATGAGTGCATAGTCGCATATGCACTGGGTGAAAACCCTATTGTATCGTAGTGATGCGTGTGAGATGAGTTTTGTAGCGGAGCAGAAGGTAGAATGGAAGAAAAGGTAAAAAAATCGGGTTGTCAGTGCAAGGTTGATTCAAGCGAAGGGAGAGAATAATAGAGGGAACATGATGAAAAATGTGTCTTTTTATATCCCACGCAGAATAGAATGTCTGGAGAAGTTCTCAGGAGTTTTGTTCATGGTATGCGATGATTCAGTGGGGAAAGGAAAGGTATTTCACAAAGAAGAGCTAACGGAACTGCTACGCAGTCCAAAGACCGTAAGAATAACCTCCAAACTCTGGTCAAAACCATACATAACGGAAATACTAAAAGGCAAACTTTGGTTTCTTTGATTGTATTTGAAACAAATGAATTTCATTCATACAGTAAGTTTCCACGTTGCGTTTTGGTCTGGCAGATAAAAGTCTATGGCTCTACGCAGAAAAAATGTTTCCACGATGAATAGCGTAAGAGGTTATTTCTTGGTAAGCTTTGAGCAATTTTTTGCCCTCATTATCAGTTTGGCTCAGCTATTACTAGAAAAAATCAGTTGTGAGCTTACTCAAGAAAAAAAATTATGGGGACTTTCGCAATACTTCTAGTTGGATTGCATGGGATTTGCTAACCACAACTTTATTAATTCCCTATAAAAGTATGGAATAAAACCATACGCTTCATGCAACATAATTATGCTACACGTGTTTTAGTTTCAACACCAGTAACAACCTCCACTTCATCTAGTGACTTGGTTAACTCCATACTTTTCTCCATGTCCAAGTGACTGAAGAGTCACGGATGTGGTAAAAAGAAAAGGAAGAAAATTGCTGATGGCAAAAATATTTTCTTTTTCTTGGCTCATCGTTTTTTGTCTAGAGATTTTTTTACTCTCTTCTTTTACACTATGTCGACGTTTCACAACCGGTATATAAACTACTCTGCGTTTTCTGATGACTGCTTGACTAAAGCTAAACAATAGCTTTCACTCAAGTGGTATCACTATACATTGCTCTGTTTGCTGGTGTTCATCTTCGCGGCAGCTATAGTATAGTACGGAAGTAATTTCACAACACAGCAAGTTTTCGTATATGCAATGCACTATAGACTATAATCTGTTAGATGAAGCCATGGAGTGAACCTTGGAACAGCATGACAGCTTGATTTAGTCATGTGTTTAGTTTTTACTAGAGGTACTGGTGGTTTCATACCAAAGTCTTTTTCTTCACCAGAGCGGAATCAAGAAGTCCGATATCATGAGAGAAGCGAAAAAAATGAAAGTAGAGAGGATGGATGACTGACGACGCCACTAGTAATCAATCTCTGGCTGTGAGAACGAGCACATAAAATCTTCATCATCCCAAGTTGTTGTATGTGAGCATAATGTAACATTTTCTTATAGCGTTGGCGTCATCTTCGTCTTCATTTTTTTCTCTTACTTGCGAGTTTGCTTTCACCATGTCATTATGGTGCAATATGTATTCTATGTCATTTTCGGAATACTTAATGAACTTGGTGTTCTCAGATAAATTGCACCTTGAATAGATTGGCATGTTTTTAATGTAAAATATAACAGCCTCGTGGATAAAATCCAGTTTGAAGGATTCGCTTCGCGGTAAAAATACAATAGATAATATGGAGATTTGTAGAGACTCTGAAAAGAGCTCACAAAAAGACAACGATTTTTTTTCATGCTAAAACTTCGACTTAAAAATGTGTAGCAGATGCGAATCAGATTCGCTAATCTGATAAGATTTGCCGAGGTGGTCCATTACGAGCTTTGTTGTGTATCTCAGCATTTCCCACTAAAAATATTGAATGCATTTATAAGAACACAACAACAGCGTATCAAATTACATTTTTATGGGGACACACATGTGGTGGTGGCAGTGCTCCATTATGATTTTTCAATAAGTTGCAAATTGTAATGAATACCCTTCAGCAGCTGCAGCTAAGATTTTTTTTGTTAAGAAGTGAGACTGTTTGAATAGGACGCTGATGAAGTACTTATCTCCATTGGGCGCCTCTCAGTTGAACCGCCAAGTAAATCCTGAAGATACAGCTGGCCATAATACGACGAAATTGAATTATCTATCACAAGTTGTGGAAAAAAAATGTAAATTTGCTGTGCAAAACATGATGTCGATATTAAAATAGCTTATATGAAATGGCTGCGACACATTTTCTGTCACATAGACACGTTTTGTAAATCAAAATGATGAGTTTATGAAAGATATCATTGATATCCAAACGATGCGCTCATAGAATTACAGTAAATTACCAGGATATCGCG
>JAAXOA010001414.1:0-16041 GCA_036561885.1 Salina celebensis
GTTGGTGGCCGCTACAAGGCATTAACTTACATGAAAACAATCAACTGATTGATTCTGCATCAATCGGCAAATCGCATTAGCAAAAAAATCTTTGCCGAAACCTTTTGACCGAAACGCAAAAGCAATATACATTAGCGAAACCATTTGTTATTGCATTTGTAACCTTCAAACATCAAATGCGCTTCTGAGCTGGTTAGTTTTGACTACGTAAATGAAAATGCATCCTCAGAAATACAAGTGACTAGGCTGTAATTTGTTACGTGCCATCTTGGTGAAAGTATTGAATATTATGTGGTTTCATTCTTAAATGCTTTTTGGACGAGATATTAGCGGTTAGAGGGGGGACGCCTGATTTCATAATTCACTTACATATTTTCATTCATTCCACATGCAAATATGCATTCTTACTTGTAATCCGGATTAGATAATTTTCTACCGTCACTTGAATTACAAAACTGACTCGTTTGTAAGCATTCAATTCATCTTCTACCAATTTAGAGATTTGTGTTTTGCTTTCAATTTTAATTGTGAGTAAATAAGACCTTTCATGTGGATTGCATTCTGAAATTCATTGAAAAAAGCTGTTAGCAGTCAGGCCTAGTAGAAATACAACTTTTAAACTACTTTTCCTTTCGATCGGCAACAAAACAAGTAAATTCACTTAGGATAATGTGCTCTCATTGGGTTTCTACCTTCAAATTAATCTATCCCTTACCTTGGCCACTAAAATAGAAATGAAGATTGAATATAACAGTAATAAAATTAGTGTGATTGTGAGCAGCTAACCAATCGTGCAAAAAAATGTTGCCGGATGCAAAGACGGTTTCTTGAACTTTGTTGATTTTTTCTTTAAACCAATTTTTTAAAAATTGCAAGTGACAATATTGGAAAAACAAAGTAATGTAAATGTGTCATTTTTTCGAGATTGAAACTGTTTACGTCTGAATCTTGAACTTACATGAAGAAAAACAGAACGTTTCATTAGCAATCTAAATTCAGTTATTTTTGCCATTGCTGATAAACAACAACAAGACTATTACCAAAATTCAATACAGAAACACTTCCTTAAATAGCCAGGATTAATAATTACTTGTATTACACCTAAGGCGTCCATTAACACAGATTTACAGCGATTTACTGCATGCCACATGGTTTTTACGTTACATTTAACAATAAACACTAACAGACGAAATCCATCTTTCGAACTCATTCAATACGTTCCGTGCTTAAATGCCTTTACAATTAGTAATTAAAGGAGTTTAGCAACACATCTCCTCCACAAAGATTGTTATTGGGGCTTGAGAGTCAGAAAAAAAGATATAATTGCGATTGCTCTACCGTACCTAATTATAACTCAGTTGTCAGTATTTCACCAGTTACTTCAGATGCATCGTACTGTTAGATGGTTATTGCAGTGTTTAAATTATGCCTTTGTTCATGTTTATTAATAGCTTTTACAAACGGTGTCAACAGGAGAGGAGAGTCCATGCTTGTCAGTCGAACAAAAACAATCAAACTCAAATTCATCCTGAGAGCATTAAATACATTAGCGCGTATCGAAAAAAATACTAAACACATCTTACGAAATACAACGAGGGATACTTAAAAGTTCTTTCATAAATGATTTTTTTCATTACTAATGCGGCATATAATGTGATGGAAATAAAAAATATTCATATAGAGTCACAAGTCCCTCATCAGATTTTGTTTGTTTCGGCTATAGTCGTGGTTATAAAGAAATAATCGCTGTGAAGTTTTTTATTCATATTTCTTCTGTTATATCTAATTATTTATCATATTTTACGGGGAAGTATTATTACAATATTAGATTTTAGACGGTGTCTATTAGTTGTGTCAAATTATGCTCAATAGTCCAGGGCATTAGAAGCCAATTCATGTGAGACTGAAATACACACCGCATCAACGATGAATAAGAGAAAACGTGATGTATCCATTCACTTAATTAGATTTTGTTTCTGATTCATGTGAGGATCAGATTAGGGACTCACGACTATGACTCAAAAGCAATTATGTAAGAAATGGAGTAGAAGGTTTTAATGAATTTTACACTGTTAAGGTATTTAAGTAAATGCCGCTACTAACTACCCGCCGATAGGATATTCCTCTCCTCTAGGTCAGCTTGGAACTAATGAATCTATTTAGTAATTGCACCTTGCCAACTTTTGAAAGTGATTCAGTTCGATCTAGAAACTAAAACGAAGTGTTTTGGTTTGTAACTATGTCTTATTGACACCAGTCTCGACAACTTGTAATGAACATATTTTAACTGTCTGATGACCAGATTATTAAAGCGTGTTGATTAAGCAACAATGTCAGTGTGAAAACAGGTTTTCAACTGCTATCACCGCCATCGTCGTTTACAAACCATTCCTGTCAACAACTACATGACTTACACATGCGCTCATAGGATATTATGAAGTGTTATAAATGTAACTGATACACTGATTTGGCAGTAATATTTATTTAACTGCCACCAACAAAGGATTTATTCTTTGTCCAGCATTTTCAGAGTTTTGAAAATATTTATTTGTCAGACAAAAAATTCGACAACATAAAATCCGTGGAAATACTGAAATACCTGTGAAAATTTGTAGAAACTTAGTTTAAAATCACGAACTGAGTGACTGAGGTGTAGAATGAGTGATGAGCAAACACGCCTTGGCAATCATGAAACGTCTTCGTGATAATGTGGGCGGCACTCGTACAATCGTTAAATCATTAGCGGCACTTTAAAAGATATAAACAGCTTCAGTATTGGATTACGCTGACATACATACCTATTTGCCGGATTACATTTTGTTTGCATTCGTTGTTAAGAGGAGTTGAATAATTGAAACGTTTAAGAGATTGTTACTTCCCAGTAAAGAATTGCAATAATTAGCTACTAACTAACTGATATTATAGGTCTACCTTAGATTTCTCTGTCGAAATCAATGCATTTATGAAACAATTGATTTATTGATTAAATCGGAAGAAAGCGACAAAGGGTCTGTAAAACTTTAGAATCATCTTGAAAATACCAGTTGCCAGTTAGGTACATATGTGTACATCAGTATTCAAAATACTATTCTCAATGACACGACGTTTGAATGTATTACCAGGAAGTGTGCGTAGATTTGTGTGATTGTTGTAAAAAAGACGACCCTCATTTTCAATCATGATCTTTTTTATTTTCAAAACGAAGAATCGATACCTGTAATGGCAACTTGTTATATGTATATAATGAGAGCAATAACTCGGAACAAGGAGGAAAGCTGTGGTTTTTAAAAAATCACCAATTGAAATAAAGAGAAAAATCCCAAGTAGTTATAACGTATATTACGCACATAGCTTGCAACCATGTATTTGTGCGAAAGATGCATCAAAACACAACAGGTCTATGGTAGAACGTAGCGAAAATCAAGTTGATTGAGACGGCTACAAAAGAATGGTGCAGCTCAAGAATATTTATTTATCGATTACAGATTCTTATCAAAACACGTCGAGTCTCTGCAGAAGTAAACTCGTTTACTTTTGTTATCAATCCCATAATTTATTTTTATAACGCGAAATAGTTTTTATGAGTAAAGAGTCCTCCACAAAAAACCACTTTTCCTTTCTCAAGGTAACTGGGGAAAACAACTTAAAGGATGACTACACATCTTTAAAAATTCATGCAGGTTTTTTGCATGGTTAAATTTCTCAAAGGCTCAATAATATTCATTCTGCAGCTCCTATGTAAAAGAATAAAAATAACAATTTTCAATGGTTTGACATAAACGCACCAGTGTGAAGAGGTACCATTGGAGTCATCAAACCACTGTTGTTGATATTGTCAACCAAGCTTTGTGACAAACGCAGGTAACAATGTAACCTTCTAATGCAACTTATCTCTGTGACAGTCGAATGAATCCGTGGCGCAACAATATGGTTAAAGAGCAATAATCATTGTTGAGGGCAAATAACTTTTTTGAAAATTCAACAAGACATTATAATTACATTGAAAAATTACTCTTGTCTTGTTAGTTCCATGTTAATACATGGCAGGAAATATGCCGAGTTTGCAGCTTGACGATTTCACAATCTGAAAGTTCCTGGTATGTACAAGATTTCGTTCAGTTGACAATTGTGTGGAGGACAGGAGAATATGAAAATTGACGCTTGAGTATTTTCACAAGTTAACTTTAATATGTCTTTCCCATTTACATTAACAATTCGAATAATTATTTTTGATGTTGGATGCTCATTGACTGTCATGAGAAAAATCAAAGATGTTAAAAATCGGCAAACACAATCGGCCATTTAAGTTTAGTTTGAGCACGTAACGATTCAAGTACATACGTGTACTACTTTTAGGCAGTGTGACTTGTAATTGAGGTCGTAATGTAAGCAAGTCATTTCTCTTTAAATATAATGCCCCATAATTCATACTGCTCGTTTAATTTGCAAAAATATGTTGCTATTATGTCTGTAGGTATAGGTATGTATTTTGGTAAAAAAGGTTTGTAGAAATATGAAGAGTAGCTAATAAAAACGGGAGTGTCATGCTGTTATGCGAATGAAGTAATGCTTCACAGGATGGAAAGTTAAATCAGTGAAAAAATCGGACTGGCGAGAATAATTAAAGCGGTCAATGATAGGTATTCAGTGTGATATGTATTTATAGTGTCGTTAAAATGAAAGTAAAACGTGGTCAGTACCACAAACATCTCGATTTTTAACTGGGGTTGTATTTATGAGGGAATCAAATCGTCGTTCTTGTCGAACATACTTAAATATTCTGAAGCTGTCTCTTTTTAATGCATAAATGTTAACTCCTGCAAATCTCTCCATATATGAAAAGTGCTTAAACGCCATTCTTCCGCAAATGTTTCTCGGAGATGTGGCTATATTTACGAGCTTTAAAACCCCAGTCTGTGAGATTCGGTTGAAGNGTGGCTATATTTACGAGCTTTAAAACCCCAGTCAGTGAGATTCGGTTTAAGCATAAAAACATACCGCAAACGCCTAGCTTGGAATAACTTGAATGTAGTAATTTATGATTTACGACTAAAATCGGTACTTGATTTGTTGATGAGGTTCAAAAACAGCTTTTCCTTTTTAATGTTACTCTTTTGAACATATTGACAAAAAGTATAATCATCGTGTAGCATTGAATTCGTCCGCCCTTATATCTTCAAAGAAACTGAAATTATGATGATTGCTAATTGTGTTCAGAATAAAAATATGTAAAAGAAACACATAAGTGCTATTTGTAGTTTGCAGACTTCAGCCAATGATTCAGCAGTTTTTGAAACGCAAATCGCCAGTAAAATAGTGATTTGTCTAAATTTGAGGGATGTGCTTTTCTTTCCGATAAAACATTTTTTATCAATTTGTCGTCAACCATGTGATGAATTCGACTTTACGAGGTTAAAATCGTTTAGCTTAATCCTTCTGACGACCAATTCTACGTAGTGAAAAAAATGCATCATATGAAAACGTGCAATCACGAAGCTTGCAAAATTTAAAGAATTGCAAGAAGATTATTGGTTTGCAAAAAATTGTGTCGCAGTCGAAAGCACCACATTGTGCTTATCACACCAACAATATGCATCATGTATGCATACAAAAAAAGTTGACTGAGGTTGTCGTTGAGTTGCATGAAAAGTTTTACATTCAGCATTAGGAGAGGTGGTAATAACAATAACAATATAGTTATGAATGTTCCTAGTAATAATCACTTGTCGAGCTGCTAAACATACTAGAAATGGTTCATTCACTTATAATCTGGGATTATTAGTGAAAGCTACTTGAAACGGTACTACAGCCGTTTTCAATGGTACTCGGTTGCCTAAAGACACACATTTCAGGGCTAAATGAGTAGAATAACTTTTCCACATCATAGTCATAATAACCAAAATGGATAGGAAAGTTGAAGCTGTCATTCTTTTTTTTTTAAATCTTGAGCTTGGTGAGGTAGAAAATTGACGTTGTTAATCAAAGCCAACGCGTCGTATCTTGAAATCCAGATGCATGCTCAAAAACTCGACAAAAAAAATCATAAATCAATATTAGGCGAGTTCCTTTAGGCCCATTGGCGAGTTTTTGACATATAGCACGCGCCAATACGATAAACGTGGAGAAACACATTTTGAGAGTGATGAATTGTTAGGGAAATGCACTATTAACTAGAGTTGTCGTGTATTCATTTACTGATTCTAATTATCACTTTTAAAAATGAATAGCTTGGTGGAACTTTCCTTTTCAGTACATGAAGAAAATTTGGCTGCAGGTAGACAACCACTAATTCAGTTGAATTGTTTCCCGAAAGACTTTTAGGAAAAGTAAAGATTGACGGAATTAATGAATTCATCACCTATAGTTGTAAAGATATATCTCTGTCTTAACGAGTTGAGTGGAAGACAAGACGACTGGTTGAGGGAGCTGAGTTTAGCGCTATCAACTACGTGAATCAGTTTAACATAAACCCTCCTTTGGATTGATTGATTTCTGATTACCTTGAAATTTTTATTAAGCGCTATTTCTATACCTTACGCGTATCGAGTAGTGGAGAAATATGGCTTATTGTCATTATTGGTGTGTGTCATAAATTTCTTTCCCTTAGGGCTTTAATTGGCAAGTTGTTAATGTGGCAAAAGATCGATCATTCACACAATCAGGCCAGTAGATGGAATATATGCACAACGTTTTGACAATGTACTGGGGATTGTTTCGGATGCATGTTATGCAGTAGACCTGTTGGATAGCAAACTGATTCAATTTTTGCAGGTCTCTTGAGACTGGTCTTTCGTGAATTTTAAAGACATAGCACGAGTCATTGTAAGAGCTGTGCCACCCCTGTAGCATGCTTGCGTCGCATAGCCAAAAGGAACATGACTATGTTGATACTTGCAAGACATTCTGGGATAATTTGTGTTAGAGCTTTACAGAGAAAGCTTTTGTTTAGTCATTTAATATAACAACCTATGCCTATACAATGTAAAGCATGTCTCCACTCTCTACTTTTTAAAACATTGTACATTTACAAAAACCCTTCAAGGTCATTAAGGACACCGTGATCTTCGTACATTGGTGCTGGAAAAAATGCTTGCGGCTATAGGTGATTGGCAGTGGGGTCGGGAGAAGAGTGGAATCCTATACAAAATCATCAGGTCTTAAACTAATCAGTATTCCTTCTTCAAGAAATGCTTAGTTTTAAATTAGTTCAAGTGAATCAACGTGCGGGAAAACCATTGACTAGTCTACCAAATAAATCCTGTAATCTAAAATTCCAACATTATCAATTATGATTTGAAGCAGTATCTTGTCTGTAGCATTGTTTTTCGCCCAATGTGTATCCTTTAATGTCTCATTTCCTTTTTGCAAGCCGTTTTTGATTATGTATATTCATTTTCGTGCAAAACGGGCATCATGATAAAGTAGATCAGATCCAATCTTGATTAACAAATGGGATAAAGTTTGCTCGTAAAAATGTTTCTCAGTGCACGCATTACAGTATTTATGGGTGTTACATGTAGTTTCATTCTTTTTATTATTAGGTCATTCTCTTGATCATGTTTGTACTGCCGACGATTAAAGATTTAAACGTAGATAACGAAACTACTACTTTAGTTGCTGTACAACTGCACATAAAACCACGATATGATCAATTTGAATTTGCGTGTTGCAAATGCAGATACGGGAGCTCAAAGTTAGATTTTATTTTGATCATAACATCAAGTCAAAACATGCACGACTGTAATTTTTTTTGGTTGAATTTTATACAAGAATTTATGCCAGTTTTTGTCTATCAAATTAGTAGCTGCGGCAAAAACAAAATGAATTTGCTATAGTTTGTGCAAAATCAAGTTCAAATGTATCTGCTCGGTGCGGTGTAGTAAAGTTTACGGTTGCGGTGACAATTTATTGCTGTTTTCTTCTGCCAGTCAAACAATTTTGATTAAACTGTCATTCTCAGTTGAATGTGAAATGAAGCATCTTGTCAATCGCAAAATAGTCCGTACCGTCCCAATGAAATACGTGCGCCAGTTCACAACTGATCAGTTAGCCATAAAAATGCTACTTCTGAAGTTTTAGTAAAACAACATTTTTATTATTTTAGTAGTCATGTTCAATACATCAGTTAACTACACAAAACTATGATCGACTTAGCAATAATTTACAGCTCAAGAATATTTAATGGTCATCATAAAATGAAAACGGTGTACACACATTTACGCACTTTTATCAAAAATTGTAACTGGCAGCTGCCACTACTCTAGCTGGCACTCATCAGCAGTCAAGAGTCCAAAGAGGTCGTCATGCTTTCTACTAGGTATAATGATACTTTGCAGTGTAAACAAATCCTATACCGACCAGAAGTCATCGTCATTGATGTTTTGGATGAAAATGAAAACAAAACGTGTTTCAATCCGTATTTTTTTCTTAGCTACAAGTTCTAATTTAGAATCAACTTATATTGTTGGGTTACAAGTTCAAATCAAGATTCAAGTCGAAAATGAGCTTTATTACTGCATATGCGTGTATAAAGACCGTAAGGAAATTATAGTGCAAACAAACACATTTTAAAAGAACATTACGTATCTTGTGATAAAATATAATTGCTCCTGCTTGTTTAAAACATTGAATAGAATTTTTATGTAAACTGGCATAATCTGAGCTTCATTGTTAGTCTTACACGGAAGAGGAGAAAAAAACAAGCATTTATTATGCTTAGCCTGCCATAAAGAGAATTCGCTTAGTGCCAAGTGGTGATAGTGGTAAATCCGTTCAATCCGTTAGGAGAGTCTTAAAGTTCACAACCAAGATTTAATTGTATTTTCTTGCTTATGCACCCAAAACATGTCTGTTTCCCATTTGAAATCTTTCAATATTATACAGATTCTTGAAGTACGCCACAAATTTTTTTTCGCATTTAAACGGTTAATTTTCATCTGAATGAAATAATGCTTAATGACAAAATATTTTAAGTTTTTTTTTGTAAGAATTTCGTAAATCATATAAATTGTGGTTTTTGTAAACACTTTCGAAAAACAGTCGCAATGTAAACATATTTATAGTTTGCAATATTTAACAAGTATTTTTCAAAGAAATTTTGCTCGATGAAGTACTTGAAGATTACTCCGATGAGCAATTTTATTCGTTAAAAGCTTTGAATTATAATGAACAAAACAAAAAACCGCTTAAATATACGGCCCATTTCTTTAAAATTTTTGTTCTTGACTCAAACAACTGATCAATACAATGAAAAAATCAAGCTAATTTGAAAGTCATGCTTGCATTTTTATTTATCGAAAGTGTATATCTCTTGAAAACACGTTAAATTGAAATGAAAGTAAGCGTTTAAAAAACCGAACGTATTATACCATTGTTTTTTTTTGCAACCTCTTCAGAAAACTTCTCCCTATTGCCTATCAAAGTACAAAGGCACGCAAGGAATTTTCTCCGTGCTCAATTGGCATTCGCTGCGGCTAAAACAATTTATTATTATCGCCGAGTCTAGAGGCATCATGACTATGACTTCTCATCATCTCAAACAGTTTTACCAAAAACACGTAATCCACCGCAGATCTTAGCGTGGCAGAAGTTTTTTTTTGCATTTTGAAGCTACAAAATTAAATTATTTGCCTACCTGAAACTACGTGACCCACATGTAATACATTTTCCACCCATTTCAAAAACGTAAATTACGAGGTTGTCAAGCCAGAACTTTCTGATATGTATTAAGTTTTTATTTTGCATTTGTCAAACGTCCTCAACTGATAATCGTTATTTTTCCATGACCGAACGGAAACATTCCAGGTTATAAGAGTTTATAATATGAACACGAGCTGGATTAATGTAAAAGGATATCTCCATCACCAAATAGTTTTTAATCTTTTCGATCAGTGTTTACTTAACACGTGTTGCTGTCAATGTTACACATTCCCTGTAAGAGTTTTTGTAAATACTTTAGAGAACGCGTCGGGGCTTGTTGATATTCCCTGAACTAGTGAGAACGGGCTTTCCGTAGTTCCGTTTGTTTGAAACCTGATTGTGTTTTAGTTTCTAACAAACAAAATAGCTCAAGATCTAAATCATTCTTGTAGCACTTAGAAATTAGTTTGATTGTGCTTTATGCATAACTCAAAATTAGTGATTAGAAGCAAAGTCGTGACAACTAAGATTTTGGTGCAAGTTCACTTAATCTTGCACTTTTTTAAATTTCGTGGATTAATCGAATGGGATTGTGTTTGGGATTATAGCTAACAACATTAATAAGTGCATAAAACAATTTTCCGTTTATGTATTTGCTATTTACACTCGTTGTGTATTCATCACGCATAACCAATTTGGGGAAAGTAAGTTGTTAATTATCTAGGATCTAAGAGATTGTCTTCCTAACCGGAAATCTAATGGTTGTCTATTCTTTAGTGAGGATTTTGTCAAGGATGCACACTGTGTAAAGTATTAACAGTGCTTTACCCGGCTCACCAGTTTCATTTTCTTGTAGGATTACTGACATTGACGTATTTGTACATTTGATTAAAAGGAACCCAAAGTGCTGGATGAGACATTGTTTAAAGTACAATTTGTAGAAATACTGACAAAGCTACTACATGAGGAGCGTGCTGAATTTTGCTAATGCGAGTCTCTTCCATGCAATGTTTTGCAACCATGCTTTATCAACTTTGTGTTCTTTCTTCTTTTTCTAAAGCCAGCAAAACTCGCTTTTAGACGGTGAATTCACTCTGGAGTAGAATTGACAAAAGTATTTTTACCCAAGAAATTGAAAAGTTGTGAAGAGTTAGAGTTCTCAGCTCCTTGATTATTATTCAATCTCTTCGATCTGAGAAACTTCTCGTTCACTATCAGTTTAGAGTTACGCTCATTCAAAAGTAAATTTTGTTAAGGAAATAGAAAACGAGGCCAAGCCACATGTGCATATGAAGCAGAAAAGCAGATGGGTAGAAGAAGCATGCTTGGTAGATTAAACATATCGGTATATTAGTGCCAACTCGTGAGGAGGTAATGCTGTTACCCATATTAATGGCTGTTATACTCCATACAAAGTATTACTGTTTGAAAGGAAACTGAGCGTAGCGTGTATTTGATGCCTTCCAAACTTTAGTCTGACAGGAGTTTCCGAAATGTATATGTCTTCAATTTCTCTCACGGAATTGATGCAATATTTCTCTACATTTGTACTATCGCGAAAAATTATCCTGCAATGAAGTTTGCAGGGGAACATATTATAATATAGAGACTGCTCCTTTCTGAGCGAAATTAGATATCAGAAGTACAGAAAGGGGCAGGCCACAACAAACTTATTAATTTTGGTTACACTAATCTTGTTTAAGTTTGTTTGGCCAGGTTCGACGAATTAGCTAAAAACTTCCGAACGTCCTCGGCATCAGAGTCAGTCTGAGAAATGAGAAGATTGAATTTACTCAAGTCAGAAAGTCAGTCAATCGAATCATTTCGTTTTAGCCCAAAAGAAGAAAATATGAAGCGCCAGCTCAGAATTAATTTTTAATGAAATTCTACACCGTGGTTTATTAGATTAAAAAGTATTTATGTTCATAGGCATTACGTGCTATTTAAAATTGCAAAAATCATATCATGCCGGAAGTGGCTTATCTGTACTGTAAGAGACTCATTAGCAGAGTTGACTCATCTAGTTGGGAAATATTTCAAGACAATTTCGCACTACGATTTCCTCTCATCAACAAGCAAATGTAGACGGGAGGCATCAATGAGAAAGCATTGCCGTTCTTGGACGGGATTGAGGAACAAGCGAAAGTGCTACTGGTTAGGAACTTTGCAGAAAGTTTAAGATATATTGAAAGGTAATTCGAAAAGTGCACTATAATTCCTTTAGATACACAGCGCATATTAATAGGGATTGGGTAAATTCACGGTGGGTAAAGTTGTAAAATTTTATCAAGATTCTCTGAGGTTATCTGGGCAACTTTTTCCACCATGGCAAGATTCAACTTTGGCAGTCATCTTCATGCTATGCTAGAATTTCTCATTTATACAAATTATTTTACTGGCGAGATATATACATATATTGTGTATGTGTGTGTGTATAGTGTGTATATATAGAAAATTAGTATTAAATTTAGTATATATTGTGTGTATTCTAATGGTCAAAAGTGCTTGACAAGCATGTGCTGTATAATTGGGAAGAAGCGGTAATCATTCAGCAGCTTTGTGATATCGTGCCTTTGCTTAACAACTGGCCCTGGCGTTTCAAACACAATCATCATTACTAAGGTGTTGTATGAAATGGCACACAATTTTCATTTCTTCGGAATGACAGTTTTGAGATTTTCATCCATCCAAACCTCCTGCAAAAAAAAGTTTTTGAAAAATGAGCCTGGGCGTGGCACGTATTTAATTGTGTCGCATTATTCTTCTGTTCCGTAGTCATAACCATTGATTTTTTTAAAGAAGCGTTTTATTTACGTTTTGCGTACATGCACGCTTTGCGTATATGCACGCTTTCATATTGGCAGGTCTCAAGACGAAACCCCATCATTTGCAAGCTTTTATTCGTTTTTTTATAATATGTAAAATGATCTTCACAGTTACCAGAACAATGATAGCGTACANAAGCTCAAAGGCAAAAAGCTACGGACAGGTAGGAAGAAAAGACACATCATCATCCCATTGCTTTGTTAGTGGGAATAATGATATGATTTTTGACTCGTTGGCATGTAAATAACAATAGGATATGAGTTATAGCATCAAATTTCGCACTAGGTATAAGGGAAAACGAGAAACAGGTGACAGGAGTAAGGCATTCTCAGCTTATGTGTGTATCTTCTAAAAATATTTATTACTGATTTCATTCGTAGTGAAATACAATACAATTCGTAGTGAAAACAGTCGAGATGTGTAACATCAAGCATACCCACAAAACAAAGGATCATTATTATTAGTAGTATGAAGTCACTGCTAAACAAGTGTCTTTGCTGAGATGAATACTAAATGATGCATCGTAGAAGCGAGATAATGACTCTAGTGATCATATAAATGTTAAAAATAACAAAAAGCTATTAAACACAGGTGAACTGTACCCATAACCGTGTATAATTTTTTCGGGCTTATTTAGCAGCAAAGTATACACGTATCACATCAACAGATGTACTGTTGAAAAAATACAAGAATCAACAACATTTGGTTCCATTAGTATAAGGCAATTGACACCTGAATCTGATCTCATCCTTAAAATCTAGAGAGCATTGGTGACCACCTTCCTATTATTTTTTTTTAGCAAGCCACAAATTTCTATCTAATTCATATACTACATCCTATGTAAAAGTTTATACCGAACTTTTTACGACCACATAAACCCGAATCGAATCACGTTTTCACTATTTATCGCAATGGGTTTTAAACGCCGAACGCAGCATTAGACTGCTGAAATGGTTAAGCAGTTATTATCAATAAAAATATCTTCCATACAAAATCATAACGTATTATCTTCGTTCGAAAAGTAGGGAAAAAAACCTCCCTCGCATAAGAGTTGCTTCCACACAGGACGGATATTGACAGACAGTTTAATAACGAAGCTTGCAACTGTCAAAACCTAATAGCTAATTAACAGTCTTCTTCCTTGTTAGTAGAAAGTGTCCAATATGATTTTTTTAAAGTTTAGTTTTTGAGTGAACTATAGTTTAATTATAAACAGGTTCTGGTGATAACGTGGCTTAAGTAGATGGAAATCTAAATTGAGTGGAGTAATCATCAACAACAGCAAAAACTAGCGAAGTAACATACAATGCAATCTTGAAAGTTATTTAGGCTTCATATCCCACCCGTGAATATTCTATGCAATATGCAAAATTTCGTTGTGACTCAGATCCTTGCAAAAAAAAATTAACGAGAAGCATGAATAACAATTTACTACCTAATACTGCTATTACCAGTGCTGGTGAAAATATTACCAACAAAACCTTAATGACGCTCCCCACATACCAATGCAATGGTGCGTAACATGTAAACCGTCTTGTGTTGTTAAAATTTGCAATTCACTAAATAAAAATGTTTTTACTGTTCAAATCTTCCTGTCAAGCTAGTAGCTCCTTTTTTCAATGAGTACGCGTCTCCAAAACTAAATACAAAACCAAAAAGCGTCATTTTCGGGTAGTTACGAACTGAGCTTGATAAAAAAATTATGTGCTATTTCATTTTCGTTTATGAGGTTACTACCTTCTTCCTTGCGGTATGGCTTGATAATCATCCGCATGCAGATTTAAGATTTGCTCCGTTTTAATTTGAAAACATTAAACCTGCCTAAAATTACCACTTACGAATGCTTTGCGTTTAAAACAGCCAAAGTTCATTTGATACCTTAGCAAAGTAGAAATACCACATGGATTAAAATATGTGTACTCTCATGCGTTGAATTTATATTGTTCAAAATATTTTTTTACAAAAAAAAGATGACACAAGTCTTTGTAATAAAGAAGTATCAGCAAGTATTACGTTTTAATCCTTTTGTTTATGAAAATAGGATTTTTGTAAAGCGTGAAAAATGTCTTTCGGTGTCGTAAATTTCTAATTTCGCATACAATGCTTCCTCTTGTGTTACCTCCCAAATATGTTATACATATGTACCCTTCATGTGTGGTATTACACAAGTTCTGTCACGTGTAATCTTTAATTTTTTTAATACTTATCAAGAAAAGATTCATATAAGCTGTAAAGGTTGTTGTCTTGATTCATGTGCTTCAATTGGTTCTTCATAAATGGTTAACTAACCGTGTAGCATGACAATTTCCGCTAAAATCATCGACATTACGCAAACACTCGTTGGAATACCTGTATTGAAAAAAAATCCATTATTCTTCTAACTACACGTCGATCGGTGAACTGAAGAAGAGAATTATTGCCTGACATAAGCAAAATTATATCCATTTTAAAACCCCTGATCGAAAAAAGTTAGTAGCACGCGTAATCAAATACCTAAACTTGTTAGGAAAGATCCTCACTGTGCGTATATCACCAAAGTCAAACAGCGGAAAAAAATCAAAACCAAAGGATTTTTTTTACCATTCTACACTGATTTTCTTACATATTTAATTCCCTCGTTTTATATTTAAAAACATTGCTCATATCATATCGAAAGGAAAATTTGAAATATTTGTAATATCACGTTTCATTTTAAAAGTATTTTTTTAAAGTGAGTTACACCAGCGAAAATGAAAATCATCGAGAAAAAAAATAGTAGATTATCAACTTACATCTACTTCTTTTTTAAACTTTTCTAATTCGTTACAACTATAAATGCACATATTTTGCATACTAATGACAACGATAAAAATACTTGCAGGTTTGCAAACCGCATTCACTCCGTAAACTGAAAATTATGCATTTCTATCATCCACATAAAATATTCTCGCAGAGATCTACCATCATTGGAAATCATTGAGTACAAATGCTATTCACAATTGTTCATGTATTTTTTTCTTTGTGTAAGTTTTTGCAATCCCATCTCTTACCGTTTCACCCTTTCATGATCTTTTAGCTCTGTGTACATTGCACGTCAGCTTTTAAACACGCGATATAACTTCAGCATGGAGTATATTTTTGTTGATATTTTGTATGCGCGTTCGGCTCTACTGCGCGTATTTCTATCCACTTCAAGTTTGAACGAAATTGTTGCAAGAAAATTGCCCAAGTCAATAGCTGCTCGTTCCTTACCATTTTTTTTAGCAAGTGTCTCAAAAATCCTATTCGTAACAAGATTGGCCACAACCGCTGTGTTTACTACGTCTGCACAGTGTTCAAAGTTTTCTTACTCAGGCAAACGGTCTGCTATACCCGGCATATTATGTAGAATGCGTTCTGTTTACATTTTTTCACGTGCAATTACAGCGAAAAAGGATCAAACAGAGTTACCTTAAGAAACAACGTAGATACATAACCATTTTCTCAAATCGGTTGCTTTTACAGTACTCTACACTTTAAAAGTGTTCTGCAATTGTGTAGCATTCACACGTTGCTAACTTTAATTCATACAATTTCTGCTGGTTCAAAAGAAGCTTG
>JAAXOA010001415.1:0-16037 GCA_036561885.1 Salina celebensis
AATTATTTTTAAAATAAGTCTCATTACATGCATCAAATCATTAAGTATAATTAAATATAAAAAATTGGAGTATATAACGAGACATTGCCATTTACGCCAAAATATGTACAAAAAACATATGCACACGTCTAATCATGTTATGCGCATTTTTAATTTGCCAAAAGCTTATTGATTGTTAGGCGGTCATAATCTTATATGACAACTATTATTGGCATATGTCCCTCCCGTACATGTTGTTCATTTACTTTTCGTAGCTATAACAACAAAGATAATGGGCAAATCACTAAGGAGATGCCGAAAATCATGTCACTATGTGATTTTAATTGTTAATATTTAAAACGCCTGTCGAATAATAACTCAAGTAGCTGTCAAAATTGTGCGGGACGCCCTATCACACACGGAAATATAAACATTGTAATTTTATGCTAACTGCTACACTGCAACCACTAATTTTGTATTTTAAGTGGTAGTTTTGATACGAAAATATAGTTGTTGTAGAGATCGACTGCAAGTGACAGGCAGCCGATAAATATTCATCAGATAAAATAAAAATCTATCGTGTTTTCTAGTGAAACCGGTCAATGAAAGTGCAAGCAAAAATCTTGGCCGCTGCCATGTTAGAAGTTGTTCAGCCACTCTATTTCAAAAAATTTTGTAATAAAAGCAAAACAATTCTAGTAGATTTGATAAAAGCTGTATTTTTTATAGGTTGTACCTACGAGTTCCGAAGCTTTAATAATATCTCGATAACCTTGTTTTAGGTAACTTGTTTTACAATCGCTGAAACTCGTCTTTAATTTTAAACACGCTGCTTAAGATAAAAAAAAGTCAAGCAGGATCACGATTCTCTAGCGTAATTAAATGTAAAACATTATCTTGTAGCAAGTTTTTCCAATTAATTAAATTCGCTGGGAAAAGCAGACGGGAAAAGGCTTGTTAAAAACCTGAATATTTTTGTTTATATGCATTAGTTTTGCATACTGACCCATGTCAATGATCATTCTACTGTGGTTTTATGGCTTATTTATAACTAATGAACAACACAGTCACCAATAGTGTGTCTTACGGTGCCCCAGGGGGTCTATAATTTTCGTTATTGCATTAGGGCAACCATGGGTAACTGTTGTTTTCTATGAAGGCCACCAGTCAGTAAACAGTGTGTTTGGTAACAAAACCACCGAGTAAAATGGTTTAACACAAATTTAAATTCGTCATTGATTAAGATAAAATGTTTAGTATGGACTATAGGTGACAGATGATTGCTAGCGCAGCGAGAACTACGAGAAGCCAAATAAAATACAATGAAGCATAATCATCACAACATACATAGCATATTCGCATATTGATCCAGATTTTATTATGCAAATTTTAGAAAGATAATGATTCAAACGCGGTGTTCATGTGCAAAATTTCATTACGATAAAAGATGTTCAATGAAGTGTAAAGTTCTTCTAAGAAAATTGCCGCAGACACGTTCCATTTGTCAATACAATGCTTTTGACAAATAATATTTTCAAACATCAAAGTTAGCGAGAAGGTTTTTCCCCAAATATTTCATTCCAAATAGGCAGTTTTCATTAAATGATCCAATAACAAGTTCTCAAGTTGCCCCTAAACAACTCGTAACGTTGCTATAAATGCGCATACAATGGTATTTTTGCTACAGAAACTTAGCCTATCACATCAAACACTATCAACACCGAAGAACTTCATTTCTTTACCTAATCATAACAACAAAATGACCAATTTATACGAGTTTTACTTCAATTTTGCCTATTTCCTGCTGATTTCCCCGTTTCGCTTAAAGAAACGCCGAGTAACAAACCAGTTTACAACTTCAAAATGTGCTCCTCACGTAGTCGCCGTACTTATCTCAAACATTCTCGCGATCTTTTGGTACTTAGCATATATCCGTGAAATGTACCCAACAACAGCCAAAAGACCGTCCGAAATATTCCTGCTACTTGTCAACGTAGTGAGTGCCATTCAAAGTTTAACATATCTGCACTTATTCTGGAGCAAACAGTCTGATATAGTTGCAGTCCTTAATCACATCGCATCTTGCCCCATTCCTTTGTACAAACATTCCATAGCTCATGTTATAATCACAAGTAAATTAACTGCAATTCTAGTATTCTTGGTGACTTTAGCTCTTTGTGTAATTAACTGCATAACAGGGCATGACCTTTTACAAAAGAGTGACGAAACACTGGGATTCAATCTAGAAATTCTTGTGTACCGTCTCCTGCTTAAAACTCGTTTTGCCTTTTTTCTCTCAAATGATAGACATCTTGCTTCAAAAAATGTCACAAATATTACTCACTCGTCTTCGTATTCTAGTTCCGAATATGTTTTAATTTCTTTAGGATCAGTTAGTTATCTCTACAATTCTATTTTCACGTACTTTACAAGTTGGTACATAAGTTGTGGGGCTTGTACACTTTGGCTGGCAGCGCATTCATTTCAGGCTAAACTTATAAGAGCTTTGGTACAAGGGCCAGGGCTAGAATGGAAAACTGTAATGAATCATTATATAGAGGTCAGGAAGCTTTCAAATTTAGTTAATAATAGTATAGGAAGTTTGGTGCTTTGGTACTCACTGTGGAATTTATTCTACTTTTCTGTAAATACGAATAATATTCTTATTCATACTCAAGCTGGTGAGGGTGTTACACTTTCATCTGTGAATGTAATGGCTGAACAAGCCTTTAATACTATTTTGGCTATAACTGTGTTCTACTTTGCAGCGGAAGGTTGTCACAAGGTATGCTGCTCATTTTGAAATGTTTGCCATTTGCGGCAAAAATCTATAATATATATAACTTATATTTATGTTCGATTGTGTTTGATTTCCACAGATGAATGTATTGAAGAGTTGGTTGTATCAAAAGGAAAACAGAAGAAATATACCACAAGACGAACTGCAAACAATCCTGGATAGTTTAAACAGTCAAGCAATTAGTATAAAAGGAAGCGACAAGTTCCCTGTCACATATGCTTTTATCGCACAAGTAAATCTAAACATGGGGTAATGTGAGATTTTATAAAATACTTGTGTTGGTTGTATACGTATTTTGCGTCTTTTTTCAGTTTATATCCTTGTCCGTGACGTTTTTCATCATTTGTGTCCAAGACGGTAGCTGAATTAAGATATCAGTGGACCGTACGCTGCCCAGTGTCACGCAGGGATTAATCAACAGAAATCAACTCGGGATCAAGTACTACCCGAGAGTCAAACAAGGTTGTAGCCTCCCTCAGAAACAACCCCATTGCAACAACAAAAGCAATATTGAAGACCACCAGGAAAACTCGGTCGATTAAAGCAGCCAGAAATTTCCAAACATCGCATTCCTAATAACGTAAAATATATCTCAGGACACTTAATTGTACACAATACAATTTTTGTATACTCAAAAATGTGTACCAATTCAATAGTTTTTTGAAGTTTGATGTAATCCTGCACAAACTGTATATGGCCAAATGAGCGTTGAATCTTCAATGGCAATTTTGTTTTGTAGCCATCCCCTAGATCTTGCTGTTTGAACGTAAACACCTCCGGTTTCTGAGGTATTCCAGGAGAAATTGTTTCCCAAGTATCAAAGAAAAGAACCTTTGTAAGGAACCCTGGCCTATTTCGTAGATTTTTAACCCATTCAGGCATTTTATGTGTTGACGGTTTTCTATAATGAATGTTCAGCACAAATGCAGTGCTCGCAATGGAGCAAAACAGTAAAGTTAAATTAAAAAGGATGATTTTTCCTAATAGTGGGACAGCTACAGACGTCTCCGGAATGTTATCAATCATCGGAACTAAAAACATGATTTGTGAAGCGAGGAGGGACATACACAAAGTCATCTTTTCTCCGGAATCGGCAGGCAAATAGAAAACAAGAAGGGACAAATAAGACAAACCCACAAGGGGGAGGACAACATAAAGAAAATAAAACTTCCAGTGCCTGCGCAAGGAAACATTGAAAACAATCAGGCCATAGTATTCTGGACAACATGCAAACGTAAACTGGTTGCACTTAACGGGCAATTCCATTAAATCCCATTCGGGCGAATGGACATAATTAGCCAAATCCATGCCAACTTGTAGACTCTGATTTTTCTCGTCATTGTCCCTTATAATTGACAGTCGCACTTGGTCAAAGCTGTATGTCCACGAGCCGAATTCTACTCTGCATGATTGAATGTCGAACGGATATGCGCGAACGTTGATCTCGCAATATGTGTGTGTAATCGATCTTGTTCGCCACTTTATCAAACCTTCAGAGGTAACTGAAACGACGTTTCCGGTAAGTGTGAAAGCTCCTCGGGAGTTGTACAGTTGGAGGTCAGGAATCCAGGGAATGTTTGACGGGATCGAGATTTGGGAAAGACCGCCATAATGAGTTGGATCCCATGACAACTTGTAATCTGTCCATTCCTTGGGATAAAATTATTCTTGAAGAGCTGTTTGGAGTTATACAGGGAATATTATATTGCATATGGAAACATTACCTGGATGATCTCTACATCTAGAGTAAGAAGCTGCTCTACAAGATTCTTAAATAAAAACGTTTTGTTTCAAAATGCGGATGAGAATAAAACATTTTATTTTGTACTTCATTAAAATTATTACCAACTCTATCACCCTGACCAACTTGAAGCCAATGAAAATGACAAGCTGCTCAGTATCGTTTTGTACTGGACGTACTGGATAATCATATCTGTTCACCAATTCATTTCTTAATTTCGCTTCATATGCGATTTCAAAGCAGCTTGCCCCACAAATCAACAACAGAAAAAGAAGCATGCCAAATTGACAATAGCTAATTTAATGCGATGACGGGTGCTTTTGATGTGTGCACATTTGAACCGATGTAGTTTGTTAATATTCAGGGCTCTTTTGTACAGGCGCCATAAAAATTCTCATTTTCTATTGTTTTGCAATGTTTACATAATGAGTCATTAAATTAGCACATATTACATGGAAATGTAAACTTGCAATTTTTTTAATGGATTATACTTCCACTGAACGAGTATAATAAAGTTGATGTTTCTCATTGGAAAGAGTACAAGACAAGAAAATAGAATGAGGTCAACCTTGATAAACTCTTCGAACGACTTAATTCTCAGAAAATAGCGAAAGTTTAACTGATAAGAATAGCATTTAATTCTAAACCATCCAGCTACATGAAAATACTTTCAGACGTGTATAGTTATAACACATAAAACAAAATATTGCAGATTGACATTTTTTGCTTGTTTGTAAATCTTAATCTTCTTAAGACTCAGTAGAAGAACCTTTTTGAATACTTTCTTTCATTTTAAAACAGCCAAATCTTCTGGGGGAAATATAGTGGCACAAAATGCCAAAGCCAGGAAAATACGCCTGTCTATTTTGCGTGAGCTGTTGTACTTCCTATTCACACTTGGAAGAACACATGCACAAACATACAACTGAACGGCCCTATAATTGTGACCAGTGCTCCGCATCTTTCAGCTATTCTGGAGTTCTGGCCATCCACAAAAGGAACCTCCATGAAGGAGTTAAGTTTGAATGTGACCGGTGTGGACTGTTAATTAGTTGCAAGTCAAATTTATATAGTCACAAGAAGAAAATACATGGAGTAGGTTTTAATGGTTATGTGCGGAAGCCAAAGCTCCAACGGGAGAGAAATCGCCAGATTTTAAGACGACGGAAGAGGATGGCCCAGAGGAAAGCTTGTGAGATTGTGACTGGGAATCAAGAAGATATAGAGGTCAAGGAGGAAACGCCAAAATTGGAGGTTCCACGACTCCAATTGGACCAAATAATGGTAGAACTGGGTTTGGAGCCTTTTTCAAACATGGTCCAGGAAGATGAAACTGAACCCAGTCTTAACATAAAGGAAGAGATGGCCTTAGAAGAAATCACGCCCACAAAGCTTCCAGAAATTCAGGATATTTTGCCAGAGTTACCGAAAATTGAACTGGTACAGCTTCCATGGGACGATCCCAGAGTAATTCTAAATGCCAGTAAGGTTACACCAAGATTAGGCGAGCTGACAATTCACGACATGCCAAATCCTCCAGCAAACATATTTTTTAAAGTTGACGGGGTCATTACTTCACCTCTTCCTACACTGGATCAACTACGAAGGAACGTAGATCCACAGCCTTTACTAAGAAGTCCATCACCCTCCCGATTCATTCCGAAGGCACAGTTTTCTACACTAATGGAAGCAACCATGACGCCTCATAGGCCAGCAATTCATTCATGTCCAATTTGTCCTCGCAAGTTTCCATTCCGCACCCATCTTGAGGTTCATGTAAGAGCTAGACATGACAACGGTAAAACGTATTCTTGTCAATACTGCAAGAACTGGCTTCCAATACTGGGTAAGTTCTAATTATATGCATATTTGTGGGGTTTAATTGATTAGTTTTGCATTAATATATTAATATCAATATCATTAATTATTACGGTTTTACTTTGGGACATTTTCTAGAGTTCATTACGGAGACATGAAGCCAAACGCTGCCGATTACGACAGCTTTCTTCGTTACAGATGGATAATTCTGGTGAAGAAGCTGTTACAGTTACTGGGATGACCAATCAACCGGAACAAAGGACCCAGTGAAGTAGTATCACACATTGTCTATAAAAATATAAAATTGTCCGAATCCAATATTGTATGTAAGGTCATACGGACTTCAAAAATGTCATGGACAATTTGGGCAGCAAAACTACTTTGATGTGGGCCTATCCATTTTTTAAAAATCAATTGTAAAATTCTGCACTTTGCGATCAATATATACAACTTTGAACTTTTAAAGTGGTCAGCTATGAACTTAAAGTATTCATGCAGCCACTGTGACTTGCAGCAAAAAGTGGCCAGAAAAATTAATCAAATTGCTTAATACGTCTTAAGTAGATTTCTTTTATAGTAGTTCCCGTCCCGTGTTGGTTATAGATTTTTGTAAGTTTTGCTTGTAATAGAATTAAGAAGTTAAAGTGTTATTGCAAAATAAATTGTAAACAGATATAATCTGCTTGTCTGGAACACTTAATTCAATTGAAATGAGAAATGAGTCAAAGCGTGCATATGAAAGCTGCAACAAATACAAAACTTCCTTTGCAACCATGAAGAAACAACTTTTTATATTTTCTGCTCTGCAAAACTCAGAAAGCCCTTTGATAGCTGTCAACCGCCAGTTCAATTTAAAACTAACAAATTTGTTTAAAATTTACTTTGATTTTGGTTATTGCTTTCTCTTCGCCCCATACCGGATTGAGTACGACAAATCGTTAGGAATATTCTTTGGGAAACACTGTTTCTTACAGAAAATCTTGACTTATGCGTCATACATTCTTGGCCTAATCTGGCAGTTCAGTATGATCAGAAAAAGTTATCCCTCCAAACCAAAAAGTCCTTATCAAGTATTCAATTTACTCCGTTATTTAACAAGTACTGCTGTAAAACTCAACACATTCATAATATTTTCCTACTCTCACGATAAAGTCATAGCAGTTTTAAATTGTATTGCCTCCAGCCCCGTACGATTAGTCAATGATTCGTCATTTGTAACCTTGGTTACAAGCAAACTTTGTTTAAAGATTTTGTTCCTTTTTAAATTCGCAATTGCTGTAACAAGCTGGCTTACTGCAAGCGGTGTATATAAAACATCGGACCACCTTAATGGCTGGAATATGGATATTTGGATACGCCGTTTATTAACGGTTACTCGACGGGCTTACTAGCAATTGCTGTAACAAGCTGGCTTACTGCAAGCGGTGTATATAAAACATCGGACCACCTTAATGGCTGGAATATGGATATTTGGATACGCCGTTTATTAACGGTTACTTGTCGGGCTTACTTCATTAAAGAGACAAATTCCTCCAATTTAGCTTACACACCTAAAGACATTGTTCTCATTGCGTTTGGTGCGTATAGTTTACTATATCGATATATTTTAGGCATGTTTATTGAATTTTTCCATATTTTGGCTGCCCTAACATTATGGATCAGTGCAAAATCATTTTCAAATATGCTACAAGATAAGAACGTTACTTGGCTGGAAGTACGGTCGCATTACGAGCAAATTTACAAGTTGTCAAGGCTACTAAACAACAGCTTAGGATTTTCAGTTGTCTGGTGGTTATTGAATTACCTACTTTACTACTCTACCAATACGGACCAAATTTTTATAGATCAGAAAGCCCCTGTGAGTGATCTCTCGTACTGGAACAATGTTATCTCTATTTTGTACTTCCTTGGATATTTCATAGGCTTCTTTTATTTTTCAGCAGAAGTATGCCATAATGTAAGCGTTTTGAGTTTATGAATGAACAATGAAAAGTTCATAATCTCATAATGACTAATATTTTGTTTGTTTTGTAAATTTGTTCAGATGGAAGCTCTAAAGACATGGCTGAGTAGGAAAGACACCAGACGCCAATTAGCTGGCGACGAACTACAAGTTATGATGGATAATGTCAACTGCCAGACAATAGGAATCAAGGGAAACAATATATTTTCAATCAGTTATTCATTTACGGCTAATGTACGCAAAATGAGTTCAATTTGTCTCAATGAACCATTCATGTTTTCCAAACAGGTTGTTTACATGTCTTGTCTGTTTTTTACCATCTTAATTAACAGTTTCTTACACTCACCATGACTTTCTTCATAATATGCGTTCAAGATGGGACACGGTAAAAGGATAAGATATCTATTATCATAGTGTAATAGACACTAAAACAAGCTCAACATAATGGAACCTGCCACATCATATTTATATATTAATGCATGGAATATAGTGAAAAACTTTACATGATAACGTACCACGATTACATTGTTTTGTAAGTTGTACTTTAATCTTATAAAGGGTTATTGTAACTTGTAACTGGTGTAGTTTTTACCAGAGCGTCACCCATGAAGCCGAGAAATATGAGTGAACATGAGAATTTTCAGAACGAATGGATACAATGTGGCTAGTTGTTGTGTATTGGTTATCACTAACAGTTTTAAGTGAGGGGACACTGTCACCGAACGTTTCATCTGTAGAGGGGATTATAGCAAAAGCAGGACACATTAAGGCCCCTACTATGCCATCATCAAAGGACAGGGAACATGGAAGATGTATTCCAGCAAGAGAACGGAATGTGATACTGCATACTCCAGTGGATTGTCGTGATATGGTTTTGGAAAGTTTGGAAAAGAAACACCCGGACCAGTTCAGGACGACGGTATGTGGCTTCAATTTTGTATAATATATGTATATGCGGCTGTATATGTATAATATGCGGCTAAATATCTTTATGCCGGTACTCATGCATTGTTCTCCTGAACACTTCAGCCTGAAATTATCAAAGCATTTAACTATGCTTACGAGATACACAAAGTTGTTACTGAGGATGGCTACGTTTTGACAGTTTTCCGGATAGTATCATCTCCTAAATTTAATGACACTGGAGAAATATTCAAGCCTCCAGTTTACTTGGCCCATGGTATGGGAGCCTCGTCAGTGACATGGTTTTTCCAAAATCATAACAGTCTTCGTAAGACCTAAACTAATTAAAATATGAGGGAACTTTGGAAATGCAAGACATTCACTAAATGATGTTTTCAGCGTTTGTTTTAGCCGACGCAGGATTTGATGTATGGCTGGGAAACAACCGAGGTACAACTTACTCCTTGGGTCATGAAAAGTACAACGCGAGGAAAGACATTGAATACTGGAATTTCAGGTATTGCGATTTAATTTCGATCTTTTTAGTATCTAGTTTCAAGGAACTTTTAGGTTGTTTCATTTAGTTTCCATGAAATGGGTCTTTACGATTTACCGGCAACTTTCAAGCGGATTTTGCAGCAGGCCCAGACAAACGAATTGTTCTATATTGGCCATTCCCAGGGAACAACACAGTACTTTGTAGCACTTTCAGAGTATCCAGAGCTGAATAATCAAGTCAAGGCTGGAATTATGTTGGCACCAATAGGCCACATTGGTCATATGACAGGACCTATGAGAAAACTGGTTCCGTTGCTGAGAACAAACTCAGAGGTAGGTGATATATTGCTATAACAATTGTAATCAATTTAAACGGGCCGTTTTTTAGTTCAAAGTCATGAACGAAATGTTCCAAGGGAGGATTCAAAGTGGGGAAGATTTTCGTCGTAAGTTTAAACGATCACAGGGCGAACTTTGCGAAAGTGCTGCTACAAGATGTGGTGAAAACAAATACAATGATAGTTTTAAAACTAACAAGCAAATTTTTATATGTAATTGCTGACATTTTTGGTGTGGTCCACAGGTCTATGTGACAACATTATGTTTTCTCTTTTTGGATACAATGCAATGCAGATGAATCTTGTATGAAATTAACACAGATATTATATCTTTACTTTATGAGAATTTACAAGAAACTTGTTGTATGTCTCCTAGACTGAGATCCCCAACATGATGTCTAAGTATCCTGACAGTATTTCAATAAAGCAGTTTGCTCATTATGCCCAGCTAGCTGCAACCTGTCGCTTCCAGACGTATGATGACAGGGAGGACCCTAATGACAAAACCTTTATCGACGATTTCATAGACACCATGAAGCGCCAGGCAGCTCATCCTCCTCGCCCTTATAATTTAACTAAAATAACAGCTCCTACTTATTTTATTTATGGGAAATCGGACATGTTTGGACCTCCCATTGTAAACCAGTAACCATTTTTGAATCCATCAAAGTATACCATTTCAGTAAATCCTTTGTTTTTAATTTGATAGGACGCTAAAATTACGGCTAGTCAGTTACCAAGAGCCACACTGAAGAAATACTATAGCGTTAAGCAAAAGTACTTCACACATGCGGACTTCATTGTGGCCAAGGATGCGCGAACTTTAGTCTACAATGAAATAGTTAAGGATCTTGTCCATGTAGTTGGTATCAGTAAGAATCAGACTAAAAGACAGTCATAACTATAACTGGAATTTAACTAATTGTGGAAATCCCATCACCAACGTGTCTCATCAAATTATATATAATTAAAACCTTCGCGTGTAAAATCTATGTTTTATTACGTAAATGTAACAATAATGTTACTACTTTTTGTTTTATAGTATAGAATTTTATAATAATGACTTGATAGCATTGACTTGTTTGAAAAACATTTGTGCATTTATGTAATTAAATCTTCTTGCCTAACCGGATTTTTCATTATCCCATGATAACAGAATTTTACGGAGATGTCTAGGATACTCCAGGAATCGACGATTTCTGTATTCTCCCTTTAGGCTTGGAAGCTTTGTCCGTTTCCTACAAGCAAATCAACTTAGATGTTAGATATAACCATTATAGAACACATATTATCATCAAGAAAGACGCATAAAATTTTTGTGTCCGTCTTTTCTATATGCGTCAAACCATTAAAAGCCATTAAGTGATGGTGTTGGCCATAATTATAATGCAGGTTACCAGAAATTCTTTTTATGGTACTTACATCAACGTATCTACCTTATTAACCATGAAGAAACGCTCTATATCAAATCCACAGTAATTGGAAAGTTTTAAGATGATAGGAGTCGTCAGGATTTTCTCCACTAAAAAGATGTCGTCAATTTGCTCCATAAGATATTTAAGTTTAGCATTGCTCTTGAGCTTCTGGACATCACTAACGGTCACCCCAATCAATAGATTTTGCAGTAAGATTACCATAGTAACAAGAAAAACAACAAATAAGAGTTTGGAAACTGTAGTAAACGCGATTTGGTCTCCATTGTCACCAAAAAACAAATCACTATATTCCATCTCGCCAGTCATCATGGTTAGAATTTTTATCGGTCCTTGTCCAGGTAGCATATCGGTTTTCTGAAACATAAAATTCAATTTAGCCTGAACACAATTGTAAAGTCCAAGGGATATTATATGCAATAATATAGCATAGATGATATTACAAAAGGTAAAAGTAGCGCAAAAATGAGCCAGAAAGCAACGAATAACGGAAGAAAAGCCAGAAGGAACTTGACAATATTTTGCAGTGCTTTCCCAAACATTTGCGAGTAAACTCCCAAAACCTGGATTTTTGACAACTGTATTTGGAAGTAGCGCAAAAATGAGCCAGAAAGCAACGAATAACGGAAGAAAAGCCAGAAGGAACTTGACAATATTTTGCAGTGCTTTCCCAAACATTTGCGAGTAAACTCCCAAAACCTGGATTTTGGACAACTGGATTTGGATTAGAAACAAAGAACAAAACATTCCAGCCTGCAAAAAAATAAATATTGAATAATCCTCAATAATCAAATCTTTGAATAACTCTAATGATAGACGTACAATATATAGACATGGAAATAAACCCAACCAAAGAAATTTTTGGCCGGAATTTGCATCATCGCCAATTTTCGCCCACGACGGTTTCGCAATGGCCACAACCAAGATAGTTATAAGAACAATCCATTGTCCATGATTTTCAAAATGTTTTAAATAACGGAGCTTGTTGGAATATAAGGACATTTCGAATACTTCAATTGATAAACGTATCACAAAGAAGATGGCAACGATGTATCCAAATGCGTTAATCTTGTGGTTATCGCCATCAGTATCATAAATCCTGTACCAGTTACATAGTATCGTCATATTTTGCAATGGGTTTTTATCGCTAGTGCCTGTATTGTTTGTTGCCTGGATTATGTGGGCATTGCAGTACACAAAGGTAAGGGTAGTGAATGTCCATAAAAGCTGAAATTAGAGAAAACAACCTATTTAAACGCTAACCAAATCAATGTACGAATTTTATGTAGTATTTCGTTTCAATAGCGTCATAAGTAGGATAGACTTTTACATGAAAGAAGATCCCAACGTAAATCAAAGGATTTATCTTGCAACCTTTGAAATACATGAAAAGCTGGAATAAGGGATGGAGCAAAATAGTAGAGGGTGTTAATTCCTTCCGCAATATGTTAGTAAAGTACTCAGTTTGATTCTGAGGTGGATCTTCACGGTGTCGGTATGTGGAATATGCATGGTGCAAGCCAGTGATTGGTCTAGCAGAATAATAATATACAGTCAGTAATACTGTTATACAATTAAAATTACAGGTGATTAACAAATTCTCAAACTCCTCTAAAACTGCAACCCAACCTAAAGTCACAATTTATCTCCCACAAACAAACATTGTTTGGATCTTTCGGGTCCTTTTGTATTTCCAGCACATCATCGAAAACACGAACAAGTGCTTCGTCGTACAACTGTCGGACTTCGTCCTTTCTTTTGTAGGCATTCCTTGAAAAAATACACACAATTTTACAGCAACTTTCGTTCGTTTTTCTTTTAGCACACGATTTTGCCATGAAATCCACGTACTGAATGTCGATTTGAGCTCCGCTTCGAATAAGAAGCTCTACTAATTGGATATTCTTCTTCTTCGTAGCCAAATTTAGGGCGGTGTTACCTTGATTATCTTTGTGATTAACGAAATCAAGAAAATTTTGCAGTAGTTGTATTATTATATGACCGTTGTAATCAGTGTCACCAAATTCCATAATGCCTTCTTTAGTCATTCCGCTGAAAGATTTGCTGTAGTCCAAAATTATACGAGCTGTATTCACCGCAATGTCTCGGTCCCCTGCAAAAAACCCAGTACATATAAAAAATTGCATGCAAAAACAAAATTTATACTTTCTAAGAACTTTTCCGTGCCTCGCACACACGCATAATGTAAAATTGTTCTCCCATCTGAATCAACTTTTGCCAGAGAATCGAAACTGAACTGAGTTTTATTTCCGGAAAGGAGCTGGAAAACACGGTCCCAGTCTCCATCTTGCCCGGCCCCTGGCTTCACAATTTGTACTAAACTAATAGTAAACCGTTTAGGAGTTTGTGTTGCTGATTGGTGCTGGAATAATGATGTAGAAGCAAATACGAGATGCTAACTACCACCGATTTACTAATTGTTATACCGAATCATAATGGTTCCTATGATCCAAGGTGCATTCCTAGTCGAAAATTTGTCGGATTTTGGCAGGTATGAAAAGATTAAGATACACAAAATCAGTTGGAATTTTGTAGACATATGAGTAATGATTTATAGTGAAATTACTTGAGTTCAACATGAATCTGTAGCTGACATTGATAAAATATTCGTAATGAATACAAAGAACTATGAGTTGTATATATGTCATTTTTCGCGTATCGATTCTGGATTAGCTTTATCTTTGATGAATGTTCTGGAAAATGTACCCTGATTTAAACTGCAAGATTAAAATTTCCAAAATATAGGATTCCCCATATGTACATAGGACACATGTTTTCCTACCTCGTACTCGTTGTTGTAAATCGTGCTCATTTACCTGGCAATCTCGTGGCTTCACAATTTGTACTAAATTAATCGTAAACCGTTTCTGAGTTTCCATTGCTAATTGGTGCTTTGATGTAGAACCAAATACGAGATACTAACTACCACCAATTTGCTACACTACTAACCACTACCACATATGTAACATGAAGGTACCCATCTCGTGTGAAGGGAAAATGTTAACTAATCATTAGTAGGTTTCTATATAGCAGCCCAGTTGTCATCGAAATTTAAACGATATGTGTACAATGTGTAAAAAATGTATTTTCCCTCGGTGGACATTTAGGACTTTCCTTGTCCCATTTTTAAACTTTTTTTAAAAACATCTACAATGGCAAATTTTATACCCCAGGGTCAGGGTGACGGTTCAAATGTAATGCAAACTGTGGCACCCCAGTTCACACCAGGATATTGCTTCTCCCATGAAAATCCGGTTGAGTATGCCCTTTCCATTTCTTTGGTAAATCCTCATACCTTCTATTCACTAATTTTACGCACAACAAATTAATACAACCGGGTCCTTTTCCCTTTCCAAGATCCTCGAAGAAATATTCCGGAATTGTGTGAATGGAAAGGATATAAAGCTATTGCTCGCTGTGCGACGCGTGTGCAAAATCTGGTGGAAGGAAGCGAGCTGGGTCCTCAAAGACTACTATGACCTCTTGCCCGCTATCTCAACTTTACCTGGTAGATGGTCTCGGTCGACTTCGCTCGCTCGATTTATTGAAACAATCAAGCCACATGGAGTGCTTCCAACTGGAGGATTTCCTTTGAACCTAAGCATCACCAAGTGGACTCCACAAACTACCCAGTTTCTGATAAACCGTGCAGAATACATTAAAAAAATCAAATTGAAAATTGAAAACTTGGAAGGATTCACATTAGAGGAGAGCCCTTTCAACTTGGCAAGGCTAAGGTACGCAGCCTTTAGTTTTGATGTTACGAGTGGTACCGAGCACAACCAAGGATTCCAAGATCTTCTTGTTCGCTTCAAAGACATCATTAAGGATGCGAAAGACTTGAAAGATTGCGAAGTACGTTTGTCACTGCCAGACGCACCCAGGGCTATAAATGATGATTCATCCTTCATTCAACTACCCCGTCAACTCACATTGCTTAAGAGTGAGTATAGATGCTTTGAGCAACTGGCGAGTTCTCAAACGTGGCCGAAACTAAAAAAACTTATATTGACGGTCCCACCGGGGAATGACGCCTCCCCAAAGCCCATTCATCTCACTAACAAAGTGAGCCATTTGACCTATCTACGATTGAACAAATTGGGTAGGGACCCTCGGGAGGTGGAAATTCCACGGATGCCAAATTTAACCCGACTGGTTTTGTGGAATGTTGACATTCGTGGACAAATCCCGCTGCCTGGTCTATTGCCGCAATTGAAGGAAGTGGAGGTTTTCTTGATGAGGTCCCTGCACGTGCTATCGTATCTTATAAGAGGAGAACTACCTAACGAAAATGTCACTCAGTTCGATCTCAACGAAGATGTAATTCTCGATGTTCCGTACAATCCGGAGACCGTCCAAAGAATGACTGCCTTCACCAAGAGATTCCCAAACCTTGTTAAACTGCACTGGTCAGCACGTCAAGACGCTATCGTTTCTGCAGCTTCCATTATATTCTCCAATTTAGAGAGACTGAAGATTCTAAGCTTTCGTATTTCATCTTTTCTTGTTGAACCGGAACCGGATTTACTCGAATTGATTACGG
>JAAXOA010001416.1:0-16035 GCA_036561885.1 Salina celebensis
TACATACTACAAGAACTATAACTCCTAAAGGAACAGTGAAGCCACTTTATGAAAATTTCAACGAATCAGTGCAAAGCCATAGTGGCAACAACCAATCACGACACAGTAAAAGTGGTGGTTTAACGTTACGGTAAATGAGAATCAGCTGGGACGTCGAGATATGAAAGTGGCTTCACCTTTCCTTTAGGAGTTATAGTTCTTGTAGTATGTAATACGAATTATTCTATGTGTTGTACCGTGAACTAATTTTACTCCTGTACTGTTTATTGCAGACACGTATATTCAAAAGGCAAGGAAAAACGTGATGGATTCTCGAAGTCGACGTAATTTGTCTGCCTTGAACACGGAATTGCAGGACGTGCAGCGGATAATGGTTCAGAACATTGATGATGTAATTAATCGTGGAGCAGTTCTCGCCGACATGGACACCAAGGCTCAAAATTTATCGATTCTTTCCCAGAAATATAAAAAAGACGCAACTTATTTGAATTTGACATCAGCATATGCCAAAGCTGCTGCAGGATTTGTGGTTGTTTTTGTTGTTGTGTTATACATTTGGGTTCTCTGATTTTTTTCTCGCGTCCGATTTGTTTCCTCTTTCGTTGAAGATTTAAGTTTAAACATGTAAGTAGGCAGTTTGTACAGATTATTTTCAATTAAAACCAAAACGCATGTTAAGAATAAGTTCGCTTTCCATATTATTATTTGTTCAAAGAAACAAAGTATCCCTATAAAATCTACTGAAAAACATGCCGAAACATATTCTTCCAGTAAATGTACGAAACATGAGCACATTACTATCAAAACTTGTGTATTTATTTATCGGAGCTTAATGCTTATTGAGTTTTTCAAATGGTACTTGAAAATCGTTTGACCCAGGAATTGCCGTTTTTGTTGCCCTAATTATTTATTTATTAAACGTAAATGATTGTAAACGATACTCAGAATCATTACGTCCTAAATGCTGCAACTTCGACGCAATAATCCCTGGAATTGTAGAAAGTTGGCATAATTCAACAATTCAAGACTAAATCCAAAATCATGACGATATATGATACTTGTATTTGCATGGAGAATGCAGTGAGTTTGCAAAAATCTAATTGAAATTCATGTGGTAATGTGCTAAGTTCGCACAGCAATCAATTGCGTCACTCATTGTTAACAGAGCTTCGTCGGCTTCTTGTTTCACACCTACACTAGAGGTGCATCGAACTACGCCGTGCGTTTTCTTGAAACTAATCATAACCTGGAGACCACCATCATATTATTTAGCCTTTGCGTGAAAGTAAGCAAACAAACGGGGAAATCACGTTATGGCTCTGGGAGATCCACATCTCAAGAGCACTCCAACATGAGTGTTCAACATCTTCGTGTAATACCCGACACACCTTTGACTATCGTTGCTCATCCTTTAACGGACCATCTTTGCCTGACCATTTTATATAAACAAGTTTTGCATTGCATCAATAGCATCAATTAAGCGAACGGTTTTTTACGTACATGGATTTTCACGAACTGCCGGTTATCTAGAATTGACGTATGAAATCTCAACAGCCTCGCCAATAACATGGGCAGTCAAAACAAACTGGAGGTGAACTGGAGTAAGATATGTTTACAAACACGGTTGCATCAGTATAAAACGAAAAGTTTTATGGGTGGCCATATCATAATCAAACTTTGCATGTCAAACTGAAAGGTATCCAAACCCTAGCGCAGCCCGACTTTTAAAAAACTATTTTTACGAGCATAAAAAAGTTTCAAATTTTCTTCAGCAACAATATTTTACGCGTTCTACTTATACGCAAATAGCTCCCTAAGATTTTTCAACAACATGCGTCTCATTACCTTCGGATTTTTAGTTTTGACGGTTCTGACCTACGCCAATCAAAGCGTTGGACACGTAATACCTTCTTCTACCAACCCTCACTCTAGACCTACTCGCTCATTGTGGCTTAATCGCACTTGGACGAAGAGTGGCTACGGGATAGTCTTTGTTTACTCCAGTGCTTTTGGTAAAATATTATCATTGACCCAGTTTGTGTAATTTCACGTTTAATTAAATTGAAAATGTTAATTTTAATATCGTGTTTTATATCTTTTTTTATCTAAAGCTCCGTATGAAGTACAGAAACTTATTACGGCTGTCGATGAAATTCGGAAATTTTCTTGCTTCCCAGTTCGGATTTTCAGCCAGTTCCAGTTTTACAACGAGGAATCTCATCGATACCCAAACCACGTGTACATCGAGAAAAACAATGCAGTTGGATGTGGTCAAGCAGTTGTTGGGATGCGAGGTGGCCAACAACGCTTGACATTGAGTCCTGATCCAGGCTGTTTTACTTTAGGCACCATTATCCACGAAATGCTCCATTCTCTGGGCATGGAGCATGAACAATCTCGGCCCGACAGGAATCAGTATATTCTCATTAACAATCCAAACGTGCAAGCTGGTAAGTTACAAAAAGAATTTTACTTTTACTTAGGTAAGAGTTTCAACTCGTCTAAAAGTCTTTAATTTTAAATCTCGTTTAGGTTTGCACAACGTCTTTGATATTGCCTACGGAAGTACACCCTATGGTCCATACGACTTTGATAGCGTTATGCACTATGGAAGATACGCATTCGCTGCATATGCCAATCATCCCACTTTATCTTCTCGGGTACAATAGTGGCAAAATCCAACGTTATTTTTTACTGTCTGAATTCTTAGCTAACAAGAAGTTAATTTTCCATAGGTTTCTGGCCGAATGGTACCAATCAATATGAATGATCATCTTTCGTTTTGGGATAAAAGAAAAATTAATGTGATGACTGGATGCAAAGTTAACTCATAGTTTCTTTTTGGACGCTTTCGCCACTATTGTGATCTCAGTTTCCCTAACTGTGAACTTTAAAACCTTCTGACTGTGATACATTGTGCTGTGCATTATAATTTAGCCATAATTTCATACCATGGATGTAAAAAGTATATACCTCCAGAGACACCTCCATGTTTCATGCTAATACTTGCTACAAGCAGAAATAAACGATTTTTCGTAGATTTTTTACAACATGGGTATCGCTTTACTACTGCATACTGAGATACTTGCCATTTATGTAATTATTACTATTACATTAGTTTACCTCTTTTCTACTGAGTGTAAATCATGACATGGCTAATGAAAATGCATTTGTAATTAGTCTGGTATATATTATAGTATTCCGTTATTCTTCAGTGCCTTCCTCGTACTCCCCTTCGGATCCTTCCTCCTCTTCACCCTCCTTAGCAGCTTCTTCCGCCTCTTCCATTTCAATTTGATGCTGGATTTGCTTTTTCAATTTCAGTATGTTCAAAATGAAATCATCCAGTTTTTCTTAATTAAAATCATAAAAATATATATTAAAACAATGGACGTGATTCTTTCCTAAACTATCCTTATCAATTTGTCATATATCAATTTACCGTAGCCACTTTCTTGTCTTAAGTACTTGACCGTATCCTCCAACAAATGTTTGCTTCCTCCGATCCAGCAGCTCTCATGCTTAACATCCTTTGGAGCATTGAGTCTAGCCCGTATTCTATAAAAAGCGAGAAAGAATATCACAGCGCGTGAATTATTAAAGAAAAGTAAATCTTTCACACATTTTTAGAACTCTTACTTTCCTAACCACCGCATTGCGAATTTTCTCACGACCCCCCAAAGTCGTTCCTCTTCCGCTTTCTTTTTCTCCAAGAGGTGTGCTAAAGTAGGAAGTACAAACAATCCCATTAATGACTCGCTTCTCAGAAAAATTGGCCCATTCTAGACAATTTGCGTTAACGTTCTTACGGAATTCGGTTCTATATCGTTCCAATCTAGTCAGCCGTTGTTTCGCGTTATACTTCAAAGCTCCTTGCAAGTCTGCCCGCATTTGCTTTCGCTGGGCGAGCTTTTCATAGCAATAGACATACTTTGATTCAATCCATTCCAGAAGCTGGAGAAAAAAAACAACATAATTTTTATAGCTGATTCCAGTGTCCCATCTTGATCAAATAATCATGTTTAACAATTAACGCTTTCATCATTTTTCTTACGAATTTGTCATAAGCATCTTGCATGATGAGCTTGTCGCTACGCCTTCGCTCTTCGTTTTCCATTAGTTTTCTGCACGTATTTGCGATAACGGATCGTTGTCGTTGTAGCCGTCGATTTGCCAGCATTTCCATGAGGTTTCTCCTTCGACCTCCATTTTCTACTATGCGAGCTAACAGCTTCCGGTGTTTCTCATTTCGCCATTGTCTCAACCTGGCTTCCACGAGCTGTTCCTTTTGCCTCATTCTACAAAAGCAATTATATTCAATATCCGTCCATTACTAAATGTCTCAGACTCTTAGAGTATAAGACACTTCTCACTCAGTACACTAATGATTAGTATTTCTTGCTTACTTCTGTTTCTTGTATTCCTCTATTTCATCGTGGAACCTTTTGGCTGCTTCAGCTCTGGCTGCTTTTTCCCCGCTTTGATTTTCTTCGCGTAATAGCATTCGTACTTGCTCACGCTCATATCTAAACATGGTATCCTATAAATAATCAACACAACACCAATTTTTAAGAGCAAATCCAAAACTTTACGTTTAACACCGAAAATTGTTTGTCAAAAGTATATTTTATTTACGCTGTCTTCCAGTTGTTTGGAAATCTGAGAACAGTACTGTACTCGAAGGTAGTCCCTGTACCTATTGAACTCTGCCAGGTTGCAAATGACTTCATCGAATTCGTTAATCATTCCTTGCTTGTAAAGTATATCTCGGATGCCAGGGATCTCGAAGACATTTTTGGAATGTGGGTCATGCAGTGAGTTGTAGGGTCCGCGAATAATTCTTTCTCTTAAGTTGGGGTCCCTTAAATCAAAATCTGCGGGCTTCCTGTAAAGCTAAGGAGAAAAAAAGCAAAACATAAGCATTTCAATATCCAGTCGGGATTGAAGAAACAGTAGTTATTTACGTTTTCGGCAAGTTTTCCTCTTGTATAGTAAAACAAGTCTTTCGGGTAATGATTCGGCATTGGAATCTTCTTCTCTAAAGGCAAGTAGTGCCATGATGGAAGGGACAGTGGAGGTGTGCACCCGCGAGGTACTGGTGTCAATTTCTTGTAAAAGTCAAGAGGTAATGGCAGCAGGGACAATCTAACATTAGAACAAGCGGAGGCATGAAAAAGACAATGAATGTTGTATTCACAGAACTGTATGATTGGCTCAAAAACTGAATGCGTACCTGTCTTCTGATGGGAGACTGAAATCTTGGTAGGACTTTTTAGGGCAAGTGGTGCCGCAGTTGACGGGTTCAGATTCAAACTGAGGTTTCTCTCGCAGTCGCTGTTTGAAGTAACCAAGCTCGTATGGAAATGCATCATTGGGGTTATCATCTTCCTCCTCTTCAACGTCGATTACATCACCTTCTTCTACTTCTAAGACCTCACTGCCGTCTTCTACAGAGGTCATAATTAGCGACAATCGTAAAATTGGAAATTATGGAAAAAAGCTTAATCTTTCGAAAGAGGAGGAAGTTCTGAAGGAATCTAGTTATTGTCCTATATCCTCTTACTATCCAGATAGTAAGAGGTGCTGCCTAATTGCGTCTTTAAATGTCTGAATTGTGATTCTTTAAAAAAAGTAAATCATGAATGACAAAGTGATGAGTAAAAGTGGAATTCAAAATTAAACGCTAGATGACATGCACACTATTGAAAACACACCGAAAATGTGCCAAGTCGTTATTTCCATGACGCATCAAACTGTGACATTGAAGTCAAAGCCTTGGCCAGGCCTTGGCACTATGGACAAATAGTACGACACAGAATTTCACTGAATTAAGATGGACAATGACTCTTCACATATTTATTATCTTATTTAATATTTACAAAAACAAATCTACAAATAAAAGGTTTCATTTTATTATTTAGCCAATTTGCTTCATTGATGATGTGTAGGTAGAAGATACAATACTGTACTTTATTAACTAGAAATATTTTCTAATGGTTCTTCATGAATAAACCAGAAAGGGATTACACTTGAACTATTCATAAGTAGGAAATATTAGGAAATTTTACGAGATTTCGTAGTTTTACTGACCACAATCACTGTATAGTTTGATTAACTTATCAAATTGAACCTTCTACATGATCTGTTTATAAAAATACTGCTTTTTAAAATATCTTCATATTCTTTTTTTTGTTTTCATTTTTGGAATGTTTGATTTTTCACGAAACTGTCTTCGTCTGCCTCTAAAACGTTCATTCGAGTCAAGTTGTCTTGCATCTCGGATACCTTAACATGTAAAAACAGCGATAGCATTAAAATCCTAACACGCAAGACGAGTACTGGGATCCTCAAAATCAAATCAATGTTTTCAGCCAATTTCTGGTTGGAATCAATGCAATGTTGTTTTCGAATGACCAAATATATTAACTTATGAGAATTGTCCATAAGCACGATTTGAGTAAGGTGTAGAGAAAATGAGTTTTCGCCCCCATACTCGAGTGTTGATTTCCGAGATTTCCAAATGTTTATCAAAAATCTAAATCAAATCTTTTTGGCCATTCGAAAACAACATCGATTCAAATTCAAACCATAATTTTCAATAAGGAAAAGAAACGCGTTGATTTTGAGGATCCCTGCACTTATATTTTTTGGATACTTTTTGCCTAGAATAATCATACAATGTTAACGTACTTTGACTTACCGGAAGGATGCGTCTTAAAATTAGCGACGAAGACGCGGATCAGTAGTTGGATATCGACCGACAAAGTTTCCCGAACGATTAGTCAATGAAATTTGACCACAAATTTCGCACTGTGTAGCTACAGCTTGTCCGCCAGCCCCTAATTACAATATAAAAGATCAATGACGTCTTTCATATTTACGTTTCATTCCCCTTCAAATATTTTGTTCCACTCTTACTTTGAATCGCAGTTAGAGGTGAAGGAGAGTTGGGGAGCTCTAGAGTCCCATTTCGATTACGACGATGCAGGTCACAAATTAGAACAATAGTTTCTAGTCGGGATCCGTTAGGTACAGGTCCAGGACGGGGACTAGTCATAAAATGTCTGCCAGGAGATGATAGGTTTGATAATGGCTGAGACTGAGACGCGTCAACTCCCTGAATAGCAGCAATTCCATTTTGACCGCTGTTCGTCCAACAAACCAAGTACAAAACCGTGTCATTCTAGTAGCCTTTATATAGTACGTATTGATTTTATAAAAAAAGTCTTACGGTTGAGCGGTTGATGATCCAGATCCGAAAGAACGTCGACTTGTAGTGCTCCAAACAGCGTGTGTTACATTAACAGTCGCTCCTTCACCCGCGATTTGCTCCATATACTGCTGCATTTGTCCTGCGGTTTGGAACGAATGCATTCCGTAATGCTGTGTCAACTCGTAAGGAGACGCGCTTCCATTGGACTGCCGGCGGTTGCCATTTCCAGCAGGGTATCCAGTAGCCATTTTATTTTTCGCTAAAGTAATTGAATTTTCTTGATTAAAAACTAGTTTATGAATTTTACACAATTTAACTTACTTGAGGGTATTTTGAAGAAGGAAACTAGAGAGGCAAAAAATCGGCAGGCCCTTTATTACAGCTTAAGAAAGGGTAGTCCTGGAATGTATGATGTTCAAGATCCGAAATAGGAATGGAGAGGAGTAAGGGTCAAGGCTGCGTGTAACTTTTGTTTTCCCAACGTTTGTCTTTTCCTTTGCTTATGTTGTATGTACAGTGCAACATTACCAAGAAACGTTCTTATCTTATCATCATTCTTATCATCTTTTCATTTGCATATTATATTTTTTCACGCTCTCTCGATGACTGCTTTGTTTGGTTCCTCTTCCTTTAAGCTCTATAGATTGTAGGTTTCCGTAATAGAAGAGAAAATGTAGGAAACTTTACCTCTTGCACTGTGCTCGCAAAAGAAGTCGCCAGGTAAAGATAGTCTTCATGCACACACTACCCAGTGGTAGACCACCACCAACTTTAATCTAAAGCTGAAACCACGTAGGCATTGTTTGCATGAGACAAAACAGACTTGTCTGGTTAGAATCCTTTTCCACTTATCTATGAATGTACTAGTTTCAATATTTTTCTTCAGAAGTCAATCGTCTCCAAACTAAATCATCGTACGTGATGCTTACAAAGGTGCCGTTTTTTATGGAAAAACCAAGAACCCAATAAACTTTGAAACATTATGAGATATACGCTTTACAACTCACAATTACTTCTACTACTAACTACTACTCATATTTTTTTTTGGAAATAGTAACCCAAAAAGTAAACAGTGATGACTTTTTTGTTTATTTTTCAAACATCCTATATCCCAAATGGTGAAGGACGTCCGCGAAAAAGAGAAAAAGGAGTGAGGGCATTTTTACGAAGGATTCTAATGAACTTAACAATAAACGTGAAACGCGACAGGTAACCAATGAACGATATTTACACACGCCTATTTTTCAACACAACCGTTCCCCAAGAAGTGTTTAATAACAGATCGCATCATGCATGAACGCCAACTTTACTGATCGTAAAGATGACAGCGTTTCCTTTTTACCGATGAAGTTTATGAATTCGCTGGGTCTAGTATTGTGTACATCATAATTACATCATAATTTTCAGCCTAACATGAATATATTGGGATTTACTGTTTACTCATACTTTCCATGGTCCACGATGCGTAACATTGTGCATTGATCTGAGCGCATGTTTCGTAATCGGGAGTATCCTTTCGACCGGCATGGCGATTGCTTCTCGTTTCTGACTGTTCCTCGTGTCGATTCATCTGTCAACTTTCAAAGTTACCATCAAATTCATTGTTTATTCACGAATTTTAATGATGACCTGTATTCGACGTTGGGGTAAGATACAACAAGTGATTGGTCATTTTCCGACTTTGTTTTCATTGGCTAAAATGTCTTTTCAGTTCTGATAGTTTCATTATGCCAAAGTTGCCGGTCAAGCTACCCGGTTCCAGACAAGGTTATTGGGATTTTTCAAGACGATAGAGTATGGAGCTTTGCTCATTTCCGAAAAGCTTTTGTATTGTTAATTGATGATTGATTGATGTAAGTATAGTACTTATTTTTCAAAACGTCTCTTTCAGAGCATTCCAGGAGGTCTATCGTTAGCTGTGTCTGAAGCAGTGAAAGCGTTCAATGCAAGTCATGGAAATTCCTGGCCGCTGTCATACAAAGACGTAAGCACAAGAAAGAATTCAAAGAATCTGTGTGTGGGGGTTTCATGGAAGCTGGTTTGGGATGACTTGTATCAGTTCAGTTGATCATTGGAAATAATGCATATATTTCAGTACACTCCAGACGAGATGTTTAGCATGAACCTGGCAATGAGTGATAACGAACCATCATTATATTTCAACAATTCTATAATAATATCTAATTACGAAGTCCTTTTGTCTAATACTTCTGCTAACTTCCGCACAACATTTCTGAAAACGACCCATCATTTTATGGTATGAACCTATGCAATTCTATGATTAAGAAATATTGCAATATTAATATGGCATTGACTTTTACTACAGATCTACACCGGTGTCCTCAATAAAAACATGAGAGAAGTGATTAATAATCATACCAATTTGTTCTATACCCGTCCCGATCCAGATGCGGCTACTCACGCCCTGTACAAGATCACCAAATCGATTTTGGACAAAAGTATCAATTCGTCAAAGATTACTTTTGTTTTAAGTGACAGCCCATCTCCATACATCAATGTATGACTAATATATAATAAATTTCCGTCCTTATTAGGCATCGATTTTGATTAAAAAATTTGTTTTTTAAAAACCTTTTAGAATTTTATCGGCATTGAATATGGTTTAAAGAAATTTCATACCCAGTTGGAATATATATATGCGGAAGATTTAGCTCCTAGTAATAAGACAGAAGAACTTAATGCAAACTTAGTATTTGCGGAGGGTGTCGATTCAAAAGATCTCTTGTGCCACTATTTACAAAACTGTTACAGAGGAAAGAATCGCCATTTAGTTTTCATAGGTAAAGGACCATTCCAAAACTAAAATGTATGGCTTAACAAATAAAGCGAACAATATATATTTTTCTTTGTAAATTCAAGGAGAACCATGGACGAAGCCATTTAACGTTCAACTAGAAAGTTATGCTTGGGAAGCAACAGAAAATCAAAACGATACGGATGTCTGTAACCAAACTGCATTAATGGCGGTCGGTGAAGGTCATTTATTCGTGGAATATCCTGAGCCATCATCGGGTACTCATGAATACGAGGTTATCCTTGCGTTTGCATGTGCCCTTCAACATATCCTTGTGCATTGTTTAAAAATTATCTTTCCCACTGATCACCGTGTAAATGCATTACATTTAGATGCAAAACGTTTCCCTGATGAGAAGCGAACTGATCGAGAAATTGCGAAAAGAATCGCCTCGTTTATACAACTATGACGAAGCCCTACTTGCATTTGACTCTATATGGATAGTGCTAAACGGTAAAGTGATTTAACTGATCTTAGAAGTATTGCATGATGTATTCCGACAAGTTTTATCAAACTCTTAGCCTTTTCTATTCATACATATGCGATTGCAGAAGCCATTTCTGTATTGGTTTGAGAGAAAGCGAAGAAGAAAGAGAAAACTTTTGTGTGATTTAATGTAGACGTTTTTACTGTTTCCTTGTGTCTAGCTATTAACACGGCTCTCATCAAAGGAAATGGAAAAGTAAGTGGAGAATCGGTTGGGCAAGAGCTAAAAGCTGGGTCGTATGCAGGAGTCACTGTGAGTGTTACGCCATCGTTTTATTGTGTAATATCTTGGAAAATTGTCGGCCACACTTTGTAGAATAATAGAGTTCAGAATATACCTATGCATTTCACCTAGATCTGTACGATAGACTCAAACAAAAGAGTTCATAAAATTTCCCTTTCTTTATGTGCAATGAGGCGTGAATTTCCCTTTCTTTATGAATATTCCATCACGCGGTGAATATATTAAATGGAAGGTAGACAAGCGGAAACTAAAAGTTCTACGAAGAAGACAGGAAAGTTGTTTATTGGAAGTTTATTGAATTCCCGCTGCTCTAATGGATGACCCAATAAGTGTTCTTACAGATGAGCACAAATTGGAAGTGAAGACAACATAAGGCTTGCTAAAAGCTTGAAATAACATAGGCGTCGGCACAGACAACAGCTATCTCTTTGTAATAATCAATTTGCATATGTATACAAACTATACATTAAAGTTAAGGGTTGGAAACAATACTCGCAGTGTAAACACTTAATTATAATGAACGAATATATTAATTACATACAGAAACTATAAACAGTGAATGAACCAGTCTAATTTTGTAAAACAGTAAAATATCAATGTTCGCCATCGCCTCCATGTCATCCGACATTTTTGCACACGTACTTGTTACAGATACATACTTTCTAATAATTACTTCCATTCATGCGAGTTTCGCGTAATTGTTCTTTAGCTATTTAGTAGATATGTCGCTGTTGTAAATTACATGTAATGGTGCAAAATGAATGAATGAATGTTTGCGTGTTGGTGTTCCAGGGCAATTTTTCATTTGTACGGACGGATAACGGTGGAGTAATGCGGAGTATTCAGGATGCAAGGATAAACATATTTCGTATGGAAAATGGATCCTATATTCAAATTGGACGGCACTTCAATTCAAACAGTCATTTTACTTGGTATCATCCTTTGTTGTATAACGGAACCCGTAAGAAAAATTCTGTTTAGCCAAGCATTTTTGAAGAGGTCTGTAAGGGTCACTCAGGTTTGTTACTTCACACGAGTTCGACTTCATTATTCCAGAAACATGGAGACCGACAATATCCAGCTGCAACAACTCGTCTCGTTGGATTCTTTCGGTGGATGTACTACTCGTAGGCTTGTTAGTGCACTTGATGGTATTTGAATTTATAACCTAACTGTGACATTTTAATAGACACATGTATAACCAATGAGAATACTGTTTCTGTATGCACAATGAATTTTAAAAACGTTATTCATCATCCACCACTACTGATTGTATATGGTGATAGGTCGCATTCTTCAAAGAGAAATATTAAAGATTTCAACTGATGTCATGAGAGAACATAATTGTATAACATTGCATTGATTTTTGTGCCATTTCCATAAATTGAGAACATTAGCTGGGGAGGACGTGAGAGAGCTGAATCCATACAGAGATCTGCATAATGTTAGAGTAAATATCTTTGCGAAATATCAAGAGAGATTTTAGGACGATGATGACGAGAGAAGCTCTTGTAGGAGAGCTTTCACTTTGAATAACAAAACATGAACTGTGACATGGGTTCCGTGTAAAACTAGTTTTTAGGGTTCCACGAAACTTTGCCTGTAAGAATTTCTCAACTATTGGATAGGCTTTCCATGTAGTAAACAAACGGCATCAGACATGAGTGACAGGGACAGGATGTTTTCAAAACCAGGCATTATCTAATACAAATGCCTCCAAAAAAGGACCTTTCGTACAAAATAATTTTCTATGCAATGTAAACAGATAAAACGAACTCATTTAAATTATTTTTGACTGTCCTGCCGCTGTTGAACAATAAGCAATTCATGCAACGAGCAAATAGAAATGTGCTGACAGCAGTGACGCGTAATAAAACGTTGCTTTGATGCTATAATTTAGTCTTTGCAAACATTAGGAACAACAAATCTGTCAATAATTGCAAGGAGGATGCAATTGGAAAAATAATGAAAAATTCTCTTTATATCTTCCATTCTCTTCTTGGCAGAATCACCTTTGTCCCATTCAAGAAAGGGACCCGATGCACCTCTAACCAAATTTATAATGAATGAGCGCCGGCGCTTGGAACAGCCCGTTTTTGCAAACTCTCCACCGGTGTTGTTTTAAGTCAAGACACTCACTGTCCCAGGGCATTTTTCCTACTTACGAATTTTTCTCTTGTCTTCCTCTCGGTCTAGTCTTTGGTCTCTCTGTACACTAAACATTAGTATTTAATCTAGAAAGCCCTGCTTTCTCGCCGCGGCCACATGCTTTCTCTTTTCTCTCCTCTGTGTATGAAAATTACACCACGGAAACCCCTTGTCTTCAGCCCAGCCTTCCTTACACCTTTCCATCCTTCTCACATACATCTCTTTGGGGTACAGTTTTCTCCCGAAAATCATTCAGGAACGGCGTGCACCTCCATTGTAGGCAACTGCCACGCTTGCTTTCTATACAAAATTGAGTAATATTAAAAAGCGTAGTCAGCTTTCCATGTCGACTCACTCTGCTTTGACATGTAGTGGAGAACAGAAGTCTTTCTGTTGCGTTTTTTTCTTTGAACCAACTGAATAATCTTTGTTCAGCACAAAAACTCCTTCGGTTTACGGTTTACCAATTGAGAGAAAAAAACTTTCTCTCGACATATTCTTTCCAGAGAAGAATATGAGTGTGTAAGTAAAATATTTTTTCTCTGTATTCTTTTCACTATCATAACTATATACATGTGTTTGGAAAAGCACATCATTGAGAGAGAGAAAGAAGGAAACCGAAGTGAATTTTAATGAATTACTCGTTGATTAAAAATCCTGTTTCAATAATTGCTTCAGACACGCCTGACTTCGGGAAGTTTTCATAAAAAAAGCGAATCCGTTTTTCATAACCAAAAACTCTGTCCCTTTTCGTTCTCTCTCTAACTCTCGTTCTTTCTTCAAGTTTTTTTTACTAGCTTTCACAACTACTTTCGCTACCATTTAGTCTTCCAGTGGGCAAACGAAAAAGTTTTTCTCTTCAAAATCATTTCCTATATTCATTCCCGGCTCTAGTAATTTTCTTTGGATTGAACATCTGTACATTTTAATTTTTGAATAGTGAATGTATATGAAAGAAGAAAAAAATTCAGCGAATTGAAACACTGGCATTTCTACCTAAATAATAAAAAAAGGAATATTTTAGTTTCGACTTTGTTGATCATGTCTCGCCGGGCATTGTTTTAAAACAAATTTCATAGTTGAAAGAAAACGAAAAGAGTTATGAAAGAAACAGGAAACACTTATTCAGGTTAGACAAGAACTCTTACAACAGAAAATATATTGGAAAAAGCATCCACAAAATAAAATGTGTTTCAAAAGGACAAAATTATTCTAAAGTAGGATTACCCAGAAATAAATCAAAATTGCTCATCTCGAAAGGATATGACAAAAAAAAAATAGCTGACTGTTAACTTAAATGGTTACTTTTTTTTGTTCACGTGGCTGATAATTGCGGTAGTTGAAGGTTGAGTGAACAAGAGAAAGAACGAGAGGGAAATAAAATGTCAAAAAAGTAAATTTGGAAGCAACTCACAGTGATGAAACATAACTAGGTGATCTTGCAACCTCTGGAATTGGATGGGGGCTGTTCTCTCATTTTGATACTTCATTTAATAAGCTTTTTGTGTTTCATCCACATGTACTCACGTTTTACCAACTCTGTGTGTCACTCTACTCCTGGAGTATGTTTGTATTATGCATGCTGGCGAGATACATCTCCACAGAGCCTAGCACAACTATTGTATTGTTAGTGTAAAAAAACTAACTAGATTTGAATCTTCCTCAATGGGCAAAGTTTCCAGTTAAGAGAATACCACAACGTGAGGTTTAGCCGAGTGAAAACCCAGTGAAAGTAAGTTTTGTTGACATGAGTCAACTTGTGAGATGTGATCTGTACAATCTTAATTGGGACCTTTTGAGCTGTTACAAATGCAACTTGACGTGTACATTATAGCTTTAACCTTCTCGCTACGAAAAGTGTATGAAATTACCACATCATATTAACCGGAAAAGGTAAGGGGTGAAAATTGTATTCAAGTTTATATTATGCAATATGAAAAAAAATATATAGGCGTATTCAAACTTTTATCACCGCCATTATCATCATCTAGTTTGAAATATTTTTCATTTCAAAGATATCATGAAAAGAAACAGTTTTTTATTCATTCTTGTTTCTCATACATCAACACTTTGGGAGTTTTTTAATACGGTTTACGTTTTTACACGAAATTTATGCAGTCCATATAATTCGCAATTTGTAACCGTTCTCAGAGGCATTAAGCTCTTCCTCTATAAGATTCTTTGGTGCAGGTTTTTTTGTGTACCAGTCGAACACAATTTTTTTCCTCTTGAATAAGTTATGTGTGTATGTGCATAATATCTCATTTCATTCTACATGAACGGAACCAACGGTTTCTTTAGTGGGTAGCAACTATACAAGATAAAAGTGTAGTTTTTTTTCTCTTGGTGGAAATAATGCCTAAATATGTGCATGGGTTCCCTAGAATCGTTTTTATTCTGAAAAAGATGTCTACTCAGAGATAAAACTTGTTTCGTCTTCCTTCACTTTCACTATATTCTACCGCCAACGCTAACGGTACTCATCTATCTTTGGTCCCTGGGAATTTCAAGATAACAATGTTTATGAGCATAAAAACGATGTTTCGTTTGGCTGAATAAGTTGATCAGAGAAAAGAAACGGTTCTTTCCAGAAACGAATCGGTAGGTGATGCAATCAGTTTTAAATACACACTGGCATAAAATGGCAAAATCAGCATGAATAAGGGGCTTGGAAATACCAATAATTTTTTTTTGTGAATAACTGATTATCCATTGTGGGAATTGCTGATACGATAATAGCCATATAATCACAAAATCAGTCATTCATGGAATTTGTGCGTGTACGAATTTACACTTTTCAAACTACCAGCAGCACCTTCAGCATATTATGAGCATACAACCGACTTTCAAGTCCCAGTACGAAGGCTAATATTTTTTTTTTGAATTGGTTTTATGAAAACTCATTCAAGTTTTCAAAAGGAAGGGAATCCATGTCCAAATTCCATATATTCTGAGTAAAAATTCTTCTGTTATCCATACTTTCACTCAGTTGTCGGATCGTTGCATGCACTTCATCAAGTTGCACGATTGTGTTGTGCTCTAGCTTTTACTCTTGGTGTAATTATTACCAAGCTGAACTTTGTTCAGCTAGTAATGAGATCGCTGGCTGCGTCTGTCCGTCCGTCCGTC